>JAXQGS010000614.1:0-16551 GCA_037040325.1 Mucor sp. M7501 | reverse complement strand
ATTTGATTATCGTTTATTTGCTAATTATGGAATTATTATGTGTAGTTTATAGCACTAGCATCAATTCACATCGTAGAGCAAACAATTTTCTATCGATTATGCTCCTGGTTAGAGTTGTATCCCAACTCTATCATGAGAAACCGATCATTTTGTGTCCAGTAAAAAATCTTTATCCCAATTTCCCCCTTGCAACCACAGGTGAAAATGCCTGAAAAATACAATATTTTCCTCGATACCCATTTTTGAGATAACTCGAGATAAACTTGTTTGATTTGAGCAAAACAAAGACTATTCAATAGCTCCACATTGGATCTAACATGTTGGGATGGTTTTAAGCATCAAATGTAGTACGTCCCCCTCAAGAAATCTTGAAGACCGTCCATTTATTACTTTAAGCAAGCGGTCTCAACTGTTTTTGCTATATTCTGCTACGAGCTATAACATTGTATATGGAATTGAATCAGACAGAGTTTACTAAGCTTTTTTTTATTATTTGCATAAAAAAAAACCAAAATATACAGCCCTTCAAAAATCGCAGATTTCTCGACAACCAGCAGACAACCAATGCAGCAACTGAATGTCCTCTTATAGATGTTTATAAAGCCCCTCAAAGTGAGCATATAATGGTCATAAAATAAACGCTGTAGCATTAACACGATGCCTGGAAAAGCTGTTATTACCCTTTGTAAAATGCGCCGATCGGCAATGAAGTAGTGTATGATTGACTGTAATGCTTTCCAACGCCATCTCTATCAAATAATCTATCACCTGTAAACAAGATGCTGTATCCTCAAAACATCTCCTGGCCAATATATCAAATGGGTGAGAATCTACGTTGTATACTATGTTACGCTTCTGTAGACGACATAATCAGACACTACTGCAAGTACCTGCGTGTGATTGACTTGATGGCTCCACTATTCAAATGTATGATGAATAATTAGATACATGTTGGATGATGATATCCTCTTTTACAATGAAAAGGACTGATATTACATGCTTTAGATGTAGAATATGTTGTATAGGTTGCTTCTCGGTTACTTGGGGCCCTTCAGCCGAGTTTAGCTTTAGAAAAATGAAGCGGTCATTATATGATAACTGCAGTACATTTGTTCAATAATACACAAGTTGAATACCTCAAAAGAGACTTTACTAAATACATTTGAAGTTGTTCGAGATGGCCAAGATTTCGGTTGATATTGCCCACATCTGAAGACCCATCAGGGCAGCGTATAACATGCGCTCCGAAAAAAGCCTAATGTTTTCAAGCATCACTCCCTTGAAGATCATCTGTCATTGTACTTGAAACTCTAATGGGCCGACCTTGATCAAATATAATTGCATGAGATTGATAATCAATCATCAGTTGTGCAACAGGCCAAAACAAACTAATGAATAAGAAGACAAGTGTATGAATGTCACTGACTTACTCCATCTTTTAGCTTGTAACCTAAAATTAAAACTGAAAGCTTGTTCATGAGGGAAAGAACCCGGTTTGATTTCAGTGTTTCCGCTCGAGTACTGGTCGTACAACAACGACATTTTTAGCAATTGCAAGAAAAAACGTTTGATGGAGTTTATATCAACAACATTGCCTTTTCCTGTTGCAGCTCATTGAGAGGACAATGAGATGACATGTGGGCTTATCCAGAGTCTTGTTGCTGGAGATGTATGTGTTGTTGCTCGATTCGCAACCGCTTTATCCAAAGCTCTTCATCGTGCCTAGACTAGAAAAAACAAGAAAACAGAGTGGAGGGCCGATATCATATGATAGCAAAATATGTCATCTGATTGCAATAACCTGGAAGCGTATTGCGGTTCATGGCATAGAAAAGGGTTCCGGAGATCTGCTATATAAAAAATGCAGTCTAAATTAAGGCAGAGATGTTCAATGTTGTTGATTTTGGGGAGTGTGAGTGAATATGGGCGATATTTTGTGATAATTCCCAAATTCAAATTATGAAATAACAATTCCTTTTCTTCTTCTTTTCCACTTCTATTTTGTTTGCCTTTTTTTTTCTTTTCTTTATCACTTGTATTTTACATTCAATCTTTCAATTCAAATCTTGTTACCATCTTCCTGAATCCAGCGTCCATCACATAAAAAACAAGTAAGATGTCGGCATGAAATGTCCTTTGCTCGCACTTGTCTAATTAACCACTCTTTTTTTTTTCGCAGTGGCATATCCATATCAACAATATCCTTACATGAATTACGGAGGATACGGCAACGCATACCCGCCTACAACAATGTACGGCCAACAAATGCTCACAAACTACCCCGCCAATAACTATTACGCTGGAGCAATGAATCCATATGCCGCAACTGGAGCAGGCTACTATCCAAATCAAGCCTACATGGGTAATCAAGGATACTATGGCTACGGTGCAGGTGGCGCTTATGGCGCTTATGGCGGCTACGGTGGCTATGGTGCAGGTGGGATGGGATACTATCCTTACAAACAAAGTACGCTTCGAAACATTTTCAACCGAATTCGTCATGGATCGAGTTACGGCTACGGATACCCGAATCAAATGCTAGGCTATGACTATGGAAGACATCGAGGAAGCTGGATTGATTATCAGTAGCAAGTTGCATGCAACAAAGAAAAAATTATATATATGTTTTATACCTGGTTTCCTTATTTTTTTTCATCATGTTGTAATTGATACGCATTACATATATTAAAATCGACACTACTGTATATTGTAGTAGCCTGATATAAGCTTCTTTTCTCCTTTTTTTTTTTTTTTTTTCATTTGGCTTGTCTTTCTCATGTGAGAATTTTGGAACCGAGAAACGCATGTACAAATGATGGTGCTTTTGTTGTCAAATAGTTCAATGTTCATATTAGTATGTATTAGTGATGGCAGCGGATCATAGAAAGTGTAATAGATTAGGGGGAAGTAACGTATATAAATTTATACAAATAGATGGAAACGAATGTGGCAAAAAAAGGACAAATAGAAGTTAAAAAGTGACGGATGGAGGGTATTAGAGTTAGTTGCATAAAATGTAGATCAAAGTAGAGATGACACCTATCAAGACAGCAAACAGGAATTGGATGCTCTTGATCTGGATAGCATCCAGAAAGCTAAATGATGGAGTGGCAGATGTCGGTTTCTTGGCTTGCTCTTCTCGTAGGCGCTGTTCAAGGTCCATTACTTTCTGTCTCTCTGCCAGTAACTGTTGTTTGATTTCGTCTCGCTCGGATCTGCTGCTGCTTAGCTCTTTTTCAAATCGATGTAGTTGGTTCTTTGCAGTCTGTATAGCTTGGTTTTGGTATTTCCATTTTTCATCGTATGATTTGATGGTCGCTTCCGCTTGCTTCAATTGTGCTTGCAGCTCATCCTATACGTATGTCATGAATACGTGCCATTTTATCACATCCATCCTATAAAGATCACTGTACACTTTTTCTTAGTCGGTCCTCGCTAAACACTTTGTCTAAATCTGTCATTGTGTCCTTGATCGTCTTGAGCTCGTTTTCAACATGTCTTGATTTCTCTATTTCAGACTAGAGGGAAGGATATTAGACTTTTTCTTTAGTTGACATCTCCTTTAAGCGATCCTACCTGTAACTTGGCTAATACGGATTCCAGCTTTTTTGATCTCTTTCCTGACGAAGCAGCAGCAGCAGCAGCAGCAGCAGCAGTTGCTCCACCACCACCACCACTAGTGCTACCAGTGCCTGCTCCTCCTGCTCCTCCTCCTCCTCCTCCACCACCACCTCCTGATGCCATGGCTGCTATTGTCGAGGAAGATCCATTCGTCATGTCTGAACCAACGGATGAAAGCGTGCTGATGGACGATGAGGATGATTTTCGCACTAATGACTAGCAGGTCAAAGGCATTAGCGCAACCAGAGAAAAAAAACCGATACTTATCAGCACAACTTACATGTGGATCTGGATACACTTGCACATGGTGGCTGTTGGACAGTTCCTTGATGATACCGTCGTCCACCTGGGACAACGGCACTGGAAACACATGCACAGAGCACGATACCTTATGGTACATGACTATAAACACGGTTGCTGTTGAGTGAATCCATCCCTCCCTTTCACTAGTAAACATGTACTCACTGGCGCCGTGGTCGTTTAGAATATCGATGCCAAATTCAATTTCGTCCTGATCGTGCAATTCTCTAGGCTCGCTCTCTTCGCCCTCGTTGGACAGCCTCTCCTCGTTCACAAAAGTGCCGTTGCTTGATTTCACATCCTTGACATACACCTATCCACAGTGCTCAGTGCCTCTCTCTCCTCACCCGAATGAACGCTTACTTTGGTTCTATCGCACCAAATCTCGGCGTGCTGTCTTGATAATACTTTTGAGTCAAAGTATCCGTTGAAGGCGGTGGGAGCCGTCTTTGATGAGGTTTGTCGACCAATGCGAATCTTGACCTTGTCTTTGAGCTCCAAGGTTCTTGTCTGAAATGCAGTGTTGTGTGGTTTCAAAATGACGGTGAATATCGAGCCTCGCTTTTGTATTGTAGACATATGGTGAGCACCTAGATCGATTGGCAAGAAAGGAGGGTTCCTGAGAATATGAGCAAAACAAGGCAAACAGCAGAAAAAGGAGGAGATGCTACATCTATCATACCTTTTGGTTTTGATAATTTAACGGTTTCGTCATGAACCGGCATAACTGCTGAAGACTCGGTCATCACACACACTGCTAACTACTAAATGGATATTAGGAAGAAAATGGCAAACAGGCGAGAAATTCAACTGACGTCGCTTTTTAACCAATCTGTTAAATGCACCACCACCCAAATGGTGTGCTGACTCAGATCTCTCCTGTTGCAGTGCCATCTCTCTTTTTGTACCTAAATCTATCACCATGTCGACAGTGCCTCACTCGACTGCTTCAAGCGGCTTTCAAGCACAAGCAGACGCTTACGGTAAATGAGATATTGCAGAGATACTTTGTATACATGTTCATGGTGTATATCTGTATAGCCAAAGCCCGTCCTAGTTACCCAGCTGAAGCCATTGCCTTTATCTCGTCCTTGATGGCTGGCCATCAGAAGCCCCAAAAAGTACTGGACTTAGGCGCAGGCACAGGCATCATGACCAAGCTGCTGGTAGAGCAGTGTGGGTTCCAAGTCACTGCTGTTGAGCCTGTGGACAACATGCGACTCAGGCTAGAGTCCACTGTGCCTGAGGCGACATCTGTCAAAGGCACAGCATGGTCTATTCCTGTGCAGGATGCATCCCAAGACATGGTCATGCTTGCGCAATGCTTCCACTGGTTTGACGACATCAAGAGCTTGAAGGAGATTCACCGCGTGCTGAAGCCTGGAGGGCTCATCATTCTTATATGGAACATGGAGAGCAGAGAGCGGTCTGAATGGGTCGCCAAGCTAAGAGAGTGAGTATAGGAAGCATGGGCAGTATAATGTTGACATGCTAAATCAGCCGCCTGCTCTAGTTTGTATCAGGTCTACGATGGCGCTGCTCCTCAGTACAGAATGGGGCATTGGAAGAAGGTGTTCGACACTGAAGAGGCTCAAGCGCTGTACACATTGCCATTGCAGCACAAGCAGTTTGTCTTTGATGTGCCTGCCAAGCGTGGCCATATCTGGCCACGCATCATGAGCAAGAGCTACATTGCTATACTGGACCAAGACAAGTGCGACAAACTGCACCAAGACGTGGAAGCCGTGTTGCAAGATCCGCAATACAAGCTTCCCCAGAGCGGCTCTGATGAAGAGTTCATCTACTGCCATGATACAGACATGTATTGGGCCCGTAAGCAATAGAATAAACTTGACACAATCCCCCCCTTTTTTTTTTATAAGCGTGCTCCTGGGCTGCTGTGGTCTTTGAAAGCATTGCATGTTGTCATTTGTACGTATAGCATGCGAGGACTTTTGACAGCGCAGAACACATTGTCTGAGTGTGCTTTCTGTATTAACATGGGCAATTGCAATATGTCCGTGTTGAAACTGAGGGAACACAAGTCTCGATTTGGACCTTGTTGTCGAGGTTCATGTAAGATGGCGATAAAGAATGCCCTCTCTGTTTCTGAGATGGACGGCTCCTTTATTTTGAGGAGGCAGTCCATGTTGCAGAGATTGCAAAAAATGATACAAGTTTCATCAGTGTAATACACACAGCGCAAGCCTAGGAAAGCAGCCATCTCACATTTTTGCCATCCTTCAGGAGATGGGCTAGTAGCTAGCTAGCAGCAGCAAGTGGCCATCTCGTAGGAATGTGTCTATTCATCATTGGCAAGCCATGAGAGACTCCTTATCGCCATGCCGTGAAATCATTGTGTTTGTATAGCTTTCATTGTACTATATATATATAAAGGGTGGCATACAAACACACACACACACATGTCGTTTCGCAATCCACAACAACGAGTAATTTGCCCAATTTTAAAGAACCGTGCAAAAATAGCAGCCTGTATCACATTCTTCTTTTTTCCCTTTTTCCTTCTTTCTTTCTCTCTCTCTCTGTACCATCACCCAGCCCTATAGATGCTTTTATCTCTTGCCACGAGACACTAGGAATCCAGCATGCATCGCCACCTTGAAAAAGCCCAACAGCAGCAGCAACAGCAGCAACAGCAGCAACAGCAGCAGCCACTGCTACAGCCAACCGACATGCTCACCCACCACCGATCCACGTCGTCCAACAGCGGACGCTCCCAGCTGATACCACCTGTAACTACGCATAGACACACCGAAGACGACGAATTGACCAAGAACATTGGCTCTGAATACCAGGACATTCAAATCAGAACGCTGACCAAATGGATGAACGTTCAATTAAACCAGCTCAACGAGTCCATCGCCAGCATCGACAAGGATCTCAAGGATGGTACAAAGCTATTAAAGTTACTGGCCGTGGTCGCAAATCAACCCAGCTTGAAACCAGAGAGGGGAAATATGCGAATTCATCACTTGTCAAATGTCGCACAGGCATTAAAGTTTTTGCAAGATCAGTGGGGAGCCGACAGTCTGCCTGCTGTGGCCAGTGAGGCCATTGTCAATGGGGACGTCAAGAGCACCTTGGCCATTACCTTTTTCATTATGCTGAAATACCAGATACAGCCTATTCTGCTGGACCAGGTACGTTGCTGCTTGTTGGAGATGCACGCACACTGTCCAAGCCATGCTAACCTCTCATCCGTAGCCCACCACCACCACCACCACCACCACATCTTCCCTGCTCAAAGCACCGCCACCCTCACCCCTGCCCAGCACCAGCACCTCACGCACACTGAGCGGCGGAAAGCCCATGATGGAGGCCAAACTCGCCCTGCTGCACTGGGTGCGCACACAACTCGAGGACTATGTTCACCATCACATCATCACCACAGTGCAGGACTTCTCCAGGTCGTGGCGATCCGGATTGGCATTTTGTTTACTGATACACAGACATGACCCAGATCTACTTCCAACGCTATTCACAGAGCATATGAAACACGCATCTAATAAAGAGACATGGAAAATACTATTAAATTTGGCGTTTCAGGTGGCTGAAAAGCATATGAACATACCAAAGTATCTGGAGCCAGCGGATTTACTGGTTGAATATCCTCACGAACCCTCTGTCATGATGTACGTGAGCGAAATGTACAAGGTCATGTCCAAACTGCAGCAGGACACGGCATACAAGCACAGCAAGCGATTCAGCGACATGGCTCTGGTGGCGACGGCGGCAGCAGTAGTGGATCAGCAGCAGCAGCAACCACAGCAGATTTCCACCTCCCAATTGTCACCACCCCATTCCACAGTCGATGCGACAGAAGACCCAGAGCAAGAACAAGAAACAGAAGTGGATGAATCCCCAGGTACACCCCATCCAGAGATTGTGTTTGATAGCCAAGACATTCATCAGCAACTGGACACGCTCACTACCTTGCTACAGCACCCACAGCAAGTGCCACTGCAAGACGCCAACAAGTCTCGCGTCCTGCTGGACCATGCCCAACAACTGATTGGCCAATTGGACCCATCTTTAGAGGAGAACCAAGCGCTGACCAGTCGATACAGCCAACTGAAGCAGACCTGGGAGCAACTGTCCAAGCGGCTGCAAGAAAAGCCCCATGTATCCACCTACGTCAACGAATCAACACTTGTGCCCAGAAACGACCAGCACGAACCTCTGCATCCGCTGGACGGAACCGTTGCCATGGCAGAGGCATTTGCACAGTCATTAGCAGCAGCAGCAGCAACAACAGACGAGGAGGAACGAGCTCAGTTACAGCACACGTGCGACTTGTTTCAGCGCGGTACTCAGTTTGGACAAATTACATCTGCCATCAACGATGAACTAGACGTCATTCAGCAACTGATGAGCAACAGCGGCACAAGTTCGGTCACGGACCAACTGATCCAAGGCCTGGAGCAGCGCATCCATATGGTCAGCACCACGATCCAAGGCGTGCGAGACGAGTACGAGCAAGACTTGCTGATCGAGTCCAACGACACATTTTTCACTCGGTTTGCGGATCGCATTGACCAGCTGGAAGACCGCTATGAAACCGTGCGTGATTGGGTGGATCAAGTGCGTTCCTGGTTTGTGGAGGCAGAGCGGATCCGTGCCTGGATCGACAAGCACATACACATCATTCAGGAACGAAACGAAGCGGACGACATCAACCCTGTCTCTCGCGAACTGGCCATTGCAGACAGTGTGGTGCTGCAGCTGCACCACCAGCACGAGCGCCTCAAGCAGGAAATCGACCACTTTGATGCGGATGACATGGATCGTCTGCGCTCGCACGTCAAGATGCTGACACACACCACTGCAGAAAAGGAGCTGACGCCAGCCGACACATCGACCATTGAAATCACACTCACCACACTCAACATGCTCAGCCATCTCACCAAGCTATTGGACGACCGTTCGCACTGGATCCAGCTGCTGCTGTTGCGTGTGAAATGGGAGGATTTGTTTGGACAGGCGGTGCAGTGGATTGCCATGACGGACGAGCAAATGGACGCCTTTCTCAGGGGAAAAGCAAGATGGTCTGAAAAGGACGAGGCCAATTACACTAGCAGCAGCAGCAGCAGCACCCACGACGAGGACGATCCAATGCACGACAAGGGCATTGAAAGCGTCATCAAGACGCTGGTCAGTTTGGAACGCAAGATTGCTGATTTTGACCAAGGCGACTACTCGGATGTGTTGGATGCGTATCAGGAGATGGAGACACTGAAAAATCAAACACTGCCCGACTATCTGGAAGTGCGTCAATTGGGGTTTGAAAAGGCGTTTGAAGACCTGATGAAGCGATCTGGATTCAGCAGAAAAGTTGTGGAGCAGCTGCTGTCCATGATCAGCACGGTGGAAAAGTTCAAAAAGCTGCGTGATGTGGGTGAAGAGCTGCGACATGTGCTGATGATGAACGAGTCGTCTGGCACAGTATCAGAGGAGGACGACGAATACGCAGAAAAGGTGCAACTGTTCAAGGAGGAGTCGGCTCGACTGATTACCAATGCCAGTACGTGTATCCCGTATCCCACCGTGCCTGAAATGTCCACTGCCATTGGCGCCAACGATGCGCATGACAATGAAATCACCAATGAAAACATCAAGAGTGCCATTAGCGCCTACAGCATGTCGCTTGCCCTCATTGCCGATGGCCTGGATCAACTGCTGACATCCAGGTACCAAGTCATGTCGCTGCAACAAAGAGCCAGTGAAGCATTTGAAGCCATGAGCCGAGTCAAGCTGTGGATGGATGAACGCATCAAGATATTGAAAAAGACCAACTTGAATGCCATGCTGTATGAAGCTTCTTTGCCCCTGTCTGCCGCAGATTCACCTTCTTCTTCGTCCGAGTTAGCCAATGGACAGTCCATGCAACGCAAGGGCAGTTTCCATGGCAACAACAACAACAACAGCAGCAGCAGTAGCAACAATCACAATGGCAACCACCTGCAGCTCACCCTCTCCACGTCACCCACCACGAACCATCACACCGCGGCCAACGACGAGACCTTGCTTCGTTTAGAAAAGGAGCGTGATGGGATTGCCTTGCGACTGCACCAAATTGAAAGCGACGACCTTGCCAAACTATTCGACACGGTGCGCAACTTGGAATACGATGTGGATGCGTCCAATGCTGTTTCCATTGACCGCGATACACTGGTGCGTGGTGTAGAGGACATTGAAGACAGCCATCAGCAACTGAAGGATTTGATCAGCGTGCGTGGCCTGGAACTGGATGCACTGAAGCATCGCATTGACTGGGGAAATCAATGGCACAAATCCAACAGCCATCTTCAAACCATTGCCCGCAAGCTGTGTGATTTCAATGTCAAGAAGGCGCGTTATGATCCTGCCAAGGAGAATCCAGACAAGCCGTCGTACCAGGGCGATCATGAAATTACGCAATCGTTGCAGTTTCTTCAAGACAGAGTGGTGGAGCTAGGCGATCGACATATGGTGTCGCTGGCGGATGGCTATGCTGGATTGGTCGAAAGCTACTCCAAGCTGTCGTATGAGCATGTGCCTGACGCCATCTCGTCAAAGCAAGCAGACTTGAAGTTGAAATACGATGATTTGCGACATTTGGCTTCTTACACGGCTGACTTGGTGACTCAGCGTGCCACCATCACGGAATTCCTGCTGCGTGCACAAGACGCCTACCATGAAGGTGAAAAGATCAAGGATGTCGTGTACAAAAAGACGCGTCGTATCATGATGACGGACGAAGATGGCACTCTTTCTTTGGATGCGCGTGTGGATCATTTCAAGCAGGAAATCAAGAGTCTGTGGCAGGATTGCGGCAAGAGCATGATGTATCCAGTGTACAATGGCAATTGGCTGCGTTCTACACCTCAACAGCAGCAGCAGCATCAGCAGCAGCAGCAGCAACAATCAGCGGCAACTGACAATGGCAATTCCAACTCTGCGTATCGCTCCCAAGTGCGAGCTCAAATCAAGGCGCTTTTGGATAAAAAGATGCAAGATTTGCACACTTTGGAGGCGTCCATTGACCAACTGCTGGAATCCTACCGTGACGCCGACCGTATGAAGGCACTTGTCAGCCAGTACGAGCAAGAGGCATGTGAACTGGGCACGTGGATCCATGAGCAGATTGAGTCTCTCAAGCAGCAGCACATTGATGTGTCGGCCGAGAGTTTCCTGGCGCGCGGTCTCAACATCTCTGACCTCAAGAAGGCGCAACTCGACCTACTGATGCAAGTGGACACTTTTGAGGGCAACAAGGTCAAGACGCTGCATGACCGCATTGCGCAACTGGTACAAGACTCTGTGGAAAAGAAGAAAAGCCAGTCTGTGGATGTCTCGTCTGCTGCTCGTCATCTGGGCGAAGTCATGGAGCATCTCTCTCAGCTCAAGCGTGGACTCTCGGACCAAGCTGTCACTCTGGAAGCTGCTACCATGAGACAAGCCTGGGAAAAGAACCTCCAGCTGGGCATCGCTCGTTTGGAGGAGATGAATGAGCAGCTGCGCCAGTTTACCACCAAGAAAAACCAGTGGATCTCTCAAGACGAGCTGACAGAAGACCATGTGCAAGTGCTGCAACAGGAGCTCGCTCGACTGGTGAATCAAAAGAACAAGTTTACCAAGTCAATTTTGCCCGGCATCCAGTTGAGCTACGATGCCTTTGTAGAGTACTTTCCAAAGCTGTCCAGGCCCATAGCGACACCGGATCACTTGGAAGCGCGCATGGAGTCGCTCAGCAGAACTGCAGTCAGGTTTCAAGAGAACGTGGAGGCGAGATCAAAGGAGCTGGAGCTGATCAAGCAGCGCATGCGGTGGGAGGACATTGTCAAGCAGGCGCTTTTGTACCTGTCTGAGCAAGAGGCAGTGATTGAGGCCTTTGTGGAGGACAAGGCCAGGTGGCAAAGTGATACGCAGGCATCCTCCATCCACGCAGACGACGACGAGGAGACTGTGTTGCGCACAGAGTGGTCCAGCATCTATTCCGGCCTAAAGGACTATGAAGAAAGAACCATCGTGCCTCTGCAAAAGCGCTTTGCCTCGCTTGTCGATGAATCCACCAACCACTTCAACAACACCAGCATCACACTGCTGCCAAATGCCGTCATGAAAAAGATGCAAGACGTACTAGCAGCTCAGGAGAGGACAAACTACTACCTCGATTTCTCCAACCAGGTGGTCACTCAACGCTGTCTGGTCTCTGCCTTTATCCTGAGAACGGCTCAACTGGAGCAATCTGCTGAACTGATTCGCGAAGAGTTTATTGCAACCAAGGTAGCCGGTGGCAATGCGCACATTGCGGGTCTGTTGGAATCTCACACGGAGCGACTGGACAAGTTCAAGGCGGGCATCGACGATGTGCGTGATCATTTGGCCATCCGTATCCCTTATCCAGTCCGGTCCTTGGAAACCATATCCACACAAGCCAAGATCAAGGACGAAACCACCAACAAGGTGATTCACGACACCATTGATATGCGCAACACACGTCTGGGCGAACTGTGGACCAGCTTGCAACAGTTGCTTGAATCCAAGGAACGCGTGTCTCGTCGCCGATTGTCTCTGCACTCTTTCAAGAAACAAGCGCAAGTAGCAGAAGCCTGGATTGGCTCGCGACGTGATATGCTTAGCAACAGCAACGCTTACATGGTGCTGCCTGACAAGGTGGTTGATGTGGAGAAACTCAAAGAGGCTGTCAGTCAAGCAGACAGTGTAGAGCAAGCCATGAAGTCCAATGACACGGTGCTGTCCTCGCTGAACTCTGTGTTTGACAAGTGTATGTCTGCTTTCCAAGACGCATCACTGGACCAAGAGGAAGAAGCACAGGAAGAAGAGGGCTTGCAAGACGAGGATCACCAAGACTTGGCCGAGCAAGTGTCTCACATGGTGGTGCCTACTCAGAAGCGTATCAGCCAGGCTTGGCATGATTTGATGGTGGAGGCTACAGAGACCAACAGGAATCGTACAGCACTGCTGATTGAGAACAAGATCAGTACTTGGTGCCAGGCCGTCTCTGCGTTGGAAGGCCAGGTACAGGGTGTTGACAGCAATGCAGCATCAGACGAGCAGCTGTCTGCCTGGAGCGACCAACTGGCTCATCTCGAGACCAGAGAATACCAGAACTTGGCTGCTGATGTAGACTCTAACCAAACACTGCTTTCTGAGGAACAACTGGCAAGCTTGCGCCAACAGCTGGACCAAGGCATGGCTACCATTGCCGACATCCACACTGCCTTGGATCGACTTGAACAAGACTTGCACCTGGCTCAGTTGATTGAAAAGTACGTTGCCGACATCTCCAGCTTGCAAGCGTCCATCCAGCAGGAAATCGATTCGCTGCAAGCACTTTACCAAAGCCATAAGCGAGTTGCACATGAAGACAGCACCTCTGACGAAAGATCGACTCAGCACCAAGACCTTGTCAACAAGTACAAATCGAGTGCTGATACAGTGTCTGATTTGAAAGACGCCCTTGACAATGTCTCTGACCAATACAACATCATCACCGAGTCCAAGCAAGACTACCACAACGCAAAGCAGCCTCAAGTGGCAAAGGACTGGAGCATTCTCACAGACAAGGAATCGCTGGTTGCTGCTCTTATTGCACGCTCTTCTCAATGGGTCAAGATGCTGGAGCTGCTGGGTGTTGTGGAGCAGGAGCTGATCTCTGCTCAAGCTCTGTTGGACGTGGCTGGTCAGAAAGAGTACAGTACTGTGGGTGATGCACTGGACAAGAACGAGGCGCTGCTCTTGGGAGAGCTGTCCAGCTTGCCTGGCGAGCTAGTAGAGGATCACGTCAACCATGAACCCTACAGCCAGCGACGAGATGCTTTTGTCGAGCGCCTGAACACGCTCAAGTCTACGTTGAAGGAGCACATGAACAGGGAACAAAAGATGCAATTGATACAAGGCATCAAGGATACGGTCGACCAACTCTGCCTAGACTGCAACACACAGCTAAAGGCCTTTGACGACCATCTCAACCACTACGATATGAGCCAGATGCTGGATACAGCTCGCGTTGAAAAGACCATGGAAGCCTGCACTGCCATATGCAGAGAAATGGACAAACAACATGCCCATTGTCAAAATGAAGTGGATTCCCTGCGATTGAAACAAGGCGCACAACTGACAGCTGAACTTGGCTGCCCACAAGCCGAGGTGGATGCACTGCTGAAGCCCATCGCAATGCTGATGCAACAACTGGCTGAAGGCTCTTTGTCTGAGCAAGTGTGTGTTTCCATAGCAACCCTGCTGTCTCGATACGCACAACAAGAAGCATCAATTCTGGATGCAATCAGCAACTGCAATGCCAAGTTGGACGGCAGCACAGAACATTCAGAGGACATGGTATCACACATGGAGCATCAGCTGGAGTCTCTGGTCGATGCTGTTCAGGAGCTGAGTGCCTTGGGGCGTGGCATTGTCCACCACGACACTGCTGGATTGATGCAATCTGATATTCGCATGAAGCATGTCGGTCAAGTCATTGCCGCATCTGAAAACAAGGTGGATGGTCAGTATGCCGCACTTAAAGCCAAGGTGCAACAGGAAAGACAAGCGCTGGACAAGGTCAGCCAGCATCTCTATATCATCTCCAAGATCAGAGACAGCTTGCAGTATGTATATGACACCGTAGACAGAGTCAATGCACTACAGGTCACTGGAAAGGGCATCGCTTCCGAAGTCAAAGAGCTGCAAGACCTGTGTCAAGACTTTGAAGACGTGTGGGACAAGAAGAAGGCAGCATTGGACCAACTGGTTTCCTCTTACAACGACAGTGATGAGCAAATGGATGATCTTCTGGCTCAATTAGCATCTGAATACGACCGACTGTTGCTTCTGATGGCTGCCAAGAAGAAGGAGGCAAATGACGAAGGCGACCTTTCTGAATTCTTGCACATCATGGACGAGTTCAACGACAATATCGCATCCCTTTTGTCTGCTATTGAAAACGCTTCTCCCTATCACTCCAACATGGTCAACAACAAGTTTGTCAAATCAGATCTTCAAGCTTTGCTCAAATCGCTTGTCGCTGCATTCAAGCACCACCAACAGATCATCAACAGCATCTTGGACCGTGCGCGCGTGGAATCGAAAAAGCAGTTTTTGGATGGTAACGATCGTGTGGAAAAGGAGCTACAGAGAGCTACCAAGAAATGGACACAAACACAGGCATCTGCTGCTGCTGCTGAGAGAGAACTGCAAACCTGCATTAGTCAACTGGACCACGAATTCTTTACCAAGCTTGCCATGGCTAAAAACACACCTCGCACCACACGCAGAGTGCTACAGTCCGTGGTTGAAGCTGCTGCTACCAAGAAGTTTTCCGTGCCTGCTACAAATGGACGAGGCTTCAATGCGCCATCTCCCTTCTCAACACATTCCAGCAGTATCAACACACCCACGAGACGCCAGCAATCACCAAGAGCATCCTCCTCTTCATCCAATCACAGAGTGCGATCCACCTATGTCCCTGATCCCACCAATGAACTAGACATGCGATTGAGCCATATTGTCAACAACTCGCCTTACCGTGTCACTGTCAAAATTGTGCCTGATCAAGTAGGAAAGTACTGGTTTGGTGATGTGAATCCAAGACTCGTCTACTGTCGTATTTTGCCGAGTCAACTGGTCATGGTGCGTGTGGGCGGTGGATGGGTAGAGCTGTCCAAATTTTTGAGAGACCACGGCCTGACAGAAAGTGCTTCTTATTCGCGACCTGATTCTGTCAATGACAATGTGGTGAATTTCTCGGATCATGTACCTCCATTCCAAGAAGCGTATTTGCATACCATGCGATCTGCATCTCCATCGGGCAGAGTTACTATTCGTGGCGGCAATGGTGGTGTCAATGGCCTGGACAGAAACAGCAGTAGTTTGGCATCAACACGATCTTCCAGCAAATCATCTGGCAGTCGATCGAGATCACCTTTACCAGGCTACGTCAATGGCGACAAGTTTATCAGTCTCGATGAAGCTGGTAACCAGATTATTGTAAAGATGAAGAAGGCTGATAATGATGCTAAAATGCCCATTGTCAACAAAAAGAAGCAATAACAATACCATGGGTACAAATAGACACACATCTCCTTCATCCTGATACCACACCTTTTAATATTAGACATACTATACTTCAACGTGATATCCATTTCATTTCATATATCCATCTAACTAATAAATACATATCAGACTTTGTTACCTTTAAACTTTGTTGAAACAGGTTGAATGCTAGTTGGAGCGAATCATGGTTGTATTACGCATGCATGCTATGACAGGTGTACTAGGCATTATCTGATAGAAATCATCATCAGCAGCCCAAGTCTAAGGATCCAGCTTTATCCGCAATTTTCCATGTCTGTATCAACCAAGGCGATTCATACGAAGGCCTACAGTATGAATGGATCATCTTTTACTTGTTGAAATCAAGCAAACCACAGTAATAGTCAGGGTGTCAATAGAAGCCACCATGTAGGGAAGCTTATCTGTCAGTGTTTGAGGATAGACAAAAGCTATTCTTGACACCAAAAACATTCGTAAGCGAAATAAACAAACATGTACACAGTAATAGATGACATTACATGGCAAAAAGACTCATTTTATAGTTTTCAAAGACAT
>JAXQGS010000613.1:0-16649 GCA_037040325.1 Mucor sp. M7501 | reverse complement strand
CTGATCAGTACTCTCTTCGGGCTCCACATCATTGGTGGGTGTCTCAACAGCATTGGGTACGCTTTTTGGCTAAATCTATACAGAAATGCTCTGTGAACTTTGCGCTTTTTAATGAACAAAGAGTTCAGTCATGCACTGTTTTGCTAGATGATAAACTACAGACCATCAAATTAAATGTTAATATGCGCAATGTTCAGTGACCAGCCCTCAAATGCATTTACCACTGTAAAATCAAGAGTTTAGATCGCCTGTATCTCGCCAACGAAGCGCGATCTCGGCCTCAAAACAGGTGCCATCGTGTTCTACGACCTCACATTAGGGTATGGATCACTTTTCAGCAGTTTTTAGGGGATCAAGTTGATCATCGATTTTTGGAAAATTTTGCCTTGTACTAGCAAGGGAAAATTTGATGATTTTGAATGATGGACGTTTTCACCTCGAAAATGAAGTTTTCCACTAAGGTGTTCCTAAGTTCAAAACAATCGTAGAGACGCATTGGAGCATGTAAAAGTGTCTTGCGACCACTTTATTATGGTGTTTGTAGACCTTTTCTCCGAAAACGTGTTTTGCATTTTTTGACAGTTGCTCTCTACAGACTAAAGGGATCGCTTCGAATTTAGCACCATTAGATTCCTTGTTCAATTTTGTATGTATAGGTCTAGAGAAATACCTGTTGTTCAAGTAGTAATATCTTGTGTAAATTCCACTGAAAGGTTTTTCGATGTCCAAAACAAGAATCTGGAGGAACAGTGGCACCTTTGAGATTCAATCCCAGCCCAGGCTGTGTTTTGCCCTGACAACCACGTTTTCTATAGTAAATGACACTATAGACGTCTAAAACTGCTTTCGCTACGCTCAATCTCTGCCGGTATCACCCTGTAGGTCCCAATTACATGCTGCTGAATTTTGAAATTTGACATTTGAGTATTATGCATGCTAAGGGTCTCTCCTCGTTAATTGGGCACATTTCTTGGGTTCAGACGACAGCTTCGGTGAGATCTTTTATATACAATTTTAATCATGTCCTAAATATACGTGCTTGCTATTGTCAGAGCAATCGAATAGATCCACTGCACCTACTCTACCTATATACAATGACCGCATGATTCATAATACCACAAGCGAAAAAAGTCTAAAAACGGTTTTTTATTAATGCTTCAACGTCATGTTCAAATCTATAAACGGGTCTTGATCGATTGACAAGTCAATCAAAGTCGAGTTATCAAACAGGGCTAGCAGCGGCTGTCTCTTGTCTCTAGTACTACTACTCGCTCCAGCAGCAGCAGCAGACCTTGATTGCTCCTCCTGGCCATCATCACGACGTCGAATAATAGCTGAATTTGGTAGTGAAGCAGGTGTTGCATCTAGCAGCTTTGTAAAGGAACGATTCTTTTGTCGAAGCGAAGAGAACTTTTTTCTGTCTATCGTGGCTCTTCCAGTAGCTGATTTTTTGATGGTAGGTATGACATGCTGCGTATGATCTGCATCGCTCAACAGATACCGCAGAGACTTGATCCATGCATAATGAGCCGTGAAATCCAGACACTGAATCTGAATACCTCTTGATGGCGATTTGATGTAGATGCCAGGTGGTCTTGATGGCTCGTGTGGTGGCAATACCATAAAAGACTCCACCAAAACTGCAGTCCATTAGTCACTCTGTATATATATATATATACATCCAACATGCTGCTGCTGCTTACCGCTTTTTGTATTGGATTGGCTGGCATTGGCACCAGGCTCGCGAGTACTCCAATACAGTGTTTGAGTATACGGATGTATCCAGAAAAACCGACGATGTCTGTTCTCTGAAATGCCACTGCCCACCACTTTTCTCGTATACTTCCACATCCAATCGCCAATCATGGTGCGTGTCATTGCCTCGGCTGATGATCCACTGTCATCCTCCTCCTCACCATCCTGTTGCTGATGACGACGACGACCACTGAAATCAGCATCGACCTCAAAGTCGTGATCGCCAAAGTTTAACTTAAATGAGGGTGATTTTTGCTGTAGCATTTGCTTATCAGCCTTGTTCTTGTCGCGCTTTGACTTGTAAATGTAGCTTGTGGGTTCCCTGATCAGCGATCCGTAGTACTCGTGGTTGGACGCCAGCTTTTGCAATTGCGCCTGTTCATTGCTGGTGTTTTCGCTAGTGCTTGTAGTAGCTGAAGAGGAGGATGACAAAAAGGAGGATAACGTATCATGGTTTGTAATGCAAGGCAATGCAACGCAGGTGAGCAGGATGGGTTTCTTTGATGGTGTCGTCTTTTGAGAGTGAAGAGAGGATGTGCTTTTGCTGTCGAGTGGCTGCGGATGAGGCTCATTCCCTGTCTGTTCGGTGCTACTGCTAGACACGGGTGAGGAGGCCATAAAGTTGCCGACAGATCCAGCTTGAGACAGCTCATCGCCGAGTGATTTTCCTCGTGGCGGGTAAGGAGACGAGCCTGTGAATCGTCTTTTGCTACTACTGGATCTCTGTGTCGATCTCAATGACGAACGTTGCTGCTGTTGTCTATTGGATATAGAAGCAGGCGAATGCGGCGCAGACACGCTGTTGGATGTTGGAGAATGCGGTTGCTGTGGTGGAAGTGAGAGCAACGATGCGGTTGGTGAACGGTGTTGATGAAAGAGCTCTATCGTCTCTTGTGCTTCTCTCAGCAAATTGTCAATTTCAGTACGTTCCTGTCGCTCCTCGTCTATTTTTGCTTGCATGGTCTTGATGATCTCATGTGCTTGATCCAGCGATGTGTTGAGAGCTGCTATTTCTGCTTGGTGTCGTACTTCCAGTAATGCTGCTGAATTAGAACGTGTGCTGCTACTGCTACTTCTGCCGAGCAGATTGGATGCGGTGGTGGCGTTAGATGCAGGCTCTTGCTCGCTGCTGGTGGACGGCTTGTCCACATGTCGAAGTTCGTTTGGCTGGTGTGCCACTTGCTGCTGTATTGCCAACACCTCTTGCAGCTGCTTTGCTATCTGGTCCTTTTCTGCGCGCAAGTTGTAGAGCGTCTTTTTCAGAGCCAGTGTCTCCTCATCATGCTGCTCTTGGGCCGACGTCAAATTGGACTCCCAAGTGTGCTGCACTGTCTTAAAGTGCTCGATTTCCAGACACAGTTTTGCCTCTTCCTTGGCCAGTCTATTCTGCTCTGATGTGGATCTGCCGAGACGCTGAGACAAATCGTGTATCTTTTGCAGCAGCTCTTGCTTGTTGAGCTCCAGGTTCCAAATCTCGTCCTTGTATCTCTCTGTCAGTTCAATATCAACATCGTTCAAAAAAAAAACATCCGATCAGCCCAGTGTGTTGAAAGAAAGCAAGTGGAAAAGCTGTACCTTCTGTCTGGCCTTTTCCCTTTAATAGTCTATCGAGTTTGTTGATCTCCTGTTGTTTATCTGCCTTTTCAATTTCAAGTGCTGTAAGGGCGTGCTGATATTCCTCCAGGAGGCCTTGCATCTTGAGCACCTCGCTCAGGAGACCGTGTCCCACGATCCCAGCAGCAGCAGACCCGTCCTGAGAGGCAGCATCTATGGTGCTGTTGAATGTCGATCGCTTCATCATACTGCTGTTATTGCTGGCCAAGACGCCAATGGAGGAATAGTCTGCAGAAGAGTAGCTGCTGTACGAGCCAGGCGAGTCGTCAGAGTAATCGTTGGGCGAGATGGCGTGTGGGCGAGTGCTGCTGTTGCTGTTGGAAGACACTGCATTCTAGATACACACAACACACTTAGTATATATACTCACACCTACTCTTTATTCTGCACTGTACTATAGTTAGACTGGCTGGCGGTGGCTCTCGGAACTGCTGCTGTTGTGCCTGAAAACAGATTGATATCATTTAACCAAATTTCACATCACATCAAGGGGTTGCTGCTGCTGCTGCTGCTGCTGCTGCTGCCTCGCTGTGGATTACCTTTTCCATGGAAAGCGTAGGGGATGCTCTTGTCATGATATACAATCTCCTTGTGAACGGCAACAAAGAAGGAAAGAAAGAGAGAAAGAATGTCTTGGTATATATATATATGTACATCTCGGAAAATATTCGTTTATTATTATTATGTCAAAAAAGCTAACCTCTGATGAAAATAGCACCCGTCTTGTCAACCTTTGAGCTCTTGTCAATGTGGTCCAAGCCAATCATATCGCCTGCATTGTATGTGTGCGAGGAGAACAGCTGCTCGTCTTGATCGCTGATCTGCGTTGTGTTTTCTTCGTCGTCTGCCACAATGTTGATTTTGACCTTGCTCCACTCGTTGTCGTCCAAGCCTGTGCGGGCCTGGAGTCTCTTTTTCGTGTCTGCCAGAGACTCGTTCTATGTAAATTGGTTAGTTTTAAGCAACTCTTTTCGTTAACGACACACACACGTACCTCTTTGAGCAGAAACTTGAATGGAATAGAGTGTGTGCGGTTGGGTGTGCGCTGGAAGTGGAACACGTTGATGTAGGTGTCGGTTGACTGCAGGTTGCTCTCCAGCTCCTCCTCGGGGATGTTCTCTGCAAACACCTTGAGCGCGGGTCGTGTAGCAATGTCGGCCCTCCACGACTTGTCCGTGTATTCCTTGTCGACTTTGCCGTCCATTTCATCGTAGACGCGGATGCGGTCCAAGTCTTGCACAAGCTTGTCGTCCTTGGCTACCAGCGCTGCTTTCAAGTCGTTGATGCCGCTGTCTTTGGGCAGCAGCACCTCGACATTGTGCGCATCCTTGAGTGTAGGCGCACACACCGTAACTGTCACTGGGCATTTGGACTCCATCTCCTCCAGGCTCACGTCCAGCTTTTCGTACAACAAAGTGGCCTTGTTGGCTGGCACAGGCGTACCGCCGCTGTAGGCGTTGGCCAGGATCTTGCCCAGCTTGAGTCCAGAGAATCGCTTGGGTGGCAGTTTGCTGGTGTTGTAGGGGTTGATCAAGCGTAGTTTGTTGCCGTCGACACCCAGCTCTCTAGCAACGATAGCGGCAATATCCTCATACAGCATGTCCTTGTGCAATACCACGCGGATATCGGGCTGCTCGCCGTCAGGACGCGCGGGCGAGAACTGAACAACCACACGGCCAGTCTTGTGCTCCATGAACAAGGGAACCGTCGTCTTGCCGCCATTTTCAACAATGATGGTCTCCTCCTGAGGTGTCAGTCGCTTTTGAATGCAGAGAATGTCGCCGTCTTGAAGCTCGGCTTGGTTAAAGGTCAATTCAACGTCCACGAGATCAATCATGGTGGCCTTGATTTCTTCGTAAATCAAAATGTCGTCGTCCTGGTTAAAGCCAGCCATTTGCTTTAGTGTATCAATGATGGACTTGACCTTGGCATCCTTTTGCACGTACAAACGATTCAAACCACTAATTCCCCAACAACAGTCAGCTTCCTATGTCTTGTTTTGATAATGTATAATACTTACTGGATTTCTTGATGCTCAGGAGAAAACAGCTTGATAAAGATGAGAATGACGGGCGATTGCTGAGGCTGAGGAGGAAAGACTGCCTGGCCATGCTCATCCACGGCAGATGCTCTCTCCAAATACAGTCTGAGGTTGGGTTGGTTGGTGGCATATCTCAGGCGAATCTCATCTACAGTCGAGTCGTTGTCTTCGGCAGGGATGGGGATATCAATACGGATGGTGCGGTTTTGTCGGTTGACCATCAGCCACAGTCTGAATTGAGAAGCAGGCAAGCCGAGGCCAACTGCAATGTCTTGCTTGAACTCACCAAATGTCTGATTCTTGAGGATGCGAGACACGTACAGGCGGTTCTCAGCAGCATCCTTCTCGTCGAAATTGGCGAAATCAAACTCTGTGTTGGCTCGGAATGTATCGTCGTCAGCAATAAAGGCCTTCATGTAGAGATGCTGCTCTTCCTTGTCCTTGCGTCGTTGCTCCCGGATACGAGCCTCCTCTTCAAGACGCTCGCCCAAGTGTCTGGGGATGTCTTGCTCTGTGACAGGCGCCAACACTTGGTCCAGCATGCATTCACGGATATACACCAACATGTAGGCATTGGTGAAGCGGTTCATGGGACGTCCGTTGGGTCGCATGTTCACGCCTGGGATGCCCAGCTGCTCTCCGCCATAGTTTTCTTCCAAAACCTCCTTGAGCGTGGAGGGAATGACTCGGTCGTCGTCAAACTTGAACCAATTTCCATTCTTTTCAGGCTTGACGAAGGCAAAGTAATGTCCACCGCTCAGATCACCGCTATGAACAAGCACGCCGTGAAGAACGTACTTGTGGCCCTGGGATTTATCGGCATTCTCGCTGAGATAGGGTTCAAGATCAATGTCTGTAGGGAATTCATGTCTATCATTGATCTTTTGTGAGGGGGGACGAGTAAGTACTACTAGTCCATCTCCTGTTCAGCGTGTACTTACTTTGACCATCATGTCTCTCATCATGTCGTATTCAAATCTCTTCAACTGCAAGTGCAGCACAGGAGGAAGCGACTCGAAAATAACACCCTTCTTGGCATCTTGCAAGCCATAACCCTCTGCCATGTACTTGTTATCGCCTTCCAATGTCTCTTCCATAATGTAATCACGGAACGACTCTTCGAGATTTTTGCAGCCCTTGACGTTCAACTGGATATCTACACTCTTCCGAGTCAGCGATGCACACACTATTTTCCCGTCTTGCACACCTACCATAGTAATCTTCAGATCGAGATGATTCGTACTTGACATTGATACATTTAATGTAACTCTTCATTCTGCCAACAAACAGGTTTTTGATGGCACCATCGGCGGGTGTGTTTTTCATCTTGATCTCGAGGTTATCTTGCAAAACTCGGTTGAACTCTTGCACATCGTGCTGTCTGAAGGCTTCCAAGGAATCCCAGCCAAAAGATCGTGTCAATTCAGTCGTGCCCACAGCCAGATTAGAAAACTGAAGGTTGTAGAATACTCGTTGAAGTGCCAATGCAATGCTCTTGGTGGGTTCATCATGCTCGGTTGGGATCTGATATACTGCCTTTCTGAATGAATTGGTAAAGAACAAGGACTGGAACAATGAATTCATGTAGCACGTAGCTCCTTGGTTCTGCAATCCAACATAGCCGGTGATCTTTTTGGAGTCATAGTTGATGAAGTTGTGCCAGAGAATGCCAGTAGGGTCCTTGACAACGCGAATGATGCTCGTGATTCTGACAGCATCGTCCTCCAAATAACCAGTGGCTTCGTTAAACAGATCAGTGACAGGTACAAAGCGAGTGAAGCCCCAATCTGATTCCTCGGCAGTAAATCTATGCTGAGCACTGTGTAGGGTGTATTTGGTAGGATCTGACATTTTGGAGATGCAGACAACGAACTGAGCGCAAGCATACTCGTCAGGGGTGGACTTTGCGTTGGTCAGATCTAAATAGATGGAAGCACATTCTGACTGATTGTTGCCCTTGGGAAACAAGAGAATGTTCCTATATCAAACCACGCTTGGGTTAGTTGTGTGTGTCCTTGCTATCCACATCGTTCAGCTTTTCTGTACCAGTCATGACCACCGACTTTCATTATAGGCCCAATGGTACGTGTATCCAATTTGCTCCAATCTTTGATTTCCCAATGTTCGCATTTGGTCTCAATAATTTCATTGTCAATGGGAATGAGCTCTTTGTTGGCAATCAACTCGACTACGCGAAAAAACAAGACAAGCAAAAGGTTAATTTGGATTTGCTATCATAACAACAGGATGCGTTGTTTTGACATCACTTACAATCATCGATAACAGAGTAGACTGGTTCAGGCTCGACTTCGGCCATTGTCTTGTCTGGATCAACGTTAGGCAAAGCCTCAATAGGAGGCGACTGATCAAAAGTAGCATCTGGATCTTGCTGTAATGGCGTTTCTTGTTGCTGTTGTTCTTGCAAGTAGGGTTGTTGCTGTTGCTGAACCGTATATTCCTCTTCTTGGAGTGTTGTTGAAGCAGGAGGAGGTGGTGGTGGTGGAGCAAGTCCTGATTCCGGTTGTTGTTCTTGACTCTGCATACGTTACATCAGTACATGGCTCTTTAGAGCAATGTCTATAGACTAAAACTTACCATAATGATAGATAACTGGGAAAAAAGTGAAAAATAAAAAGTCGAAAAAGGGGTTTAAATGAAGAAACTGCGAGCTGCTCTTTGTTATAAAGGACAATTGTCTGGGCAATACGCAAACACCCACACCCATTAGGGAAACAGTGTAGTTCAAAGACGTCACGACTTTCTTTGGTTGAATCTCTATAGATACATCAAACACTACTATGCTATATGGAGAATGTGTGCATAGAGTTGAATGACGAACTACATTGTCATCATCTGGATCCATGTTCTTTAAGCGCGTTTACCAAGTATACTACTGATTTGCATTCATATACATCCGTGTTATTTGACTATAGAAGACGCACATCAAATGATGAACATCTGATGTTTAAATGCTTTGAGCTTCAGTTGTATACAATGAACCCACATCTAATGGTATATAATGAACTTATTGCGTATTGATGACAGAGGCTTTTGCTGATTCTATTTTACAGGACTCGGAATGCCCTCAATATTAACAATGTTGATTAATCACTCGACTACATTTGTTTATGCTTTTGCTTTAAGCCTTCATTAAATCAAGCCGAGAAGAGCTCAGAGCTTGGATCTATCTACATTTGCTTTATTTGTCTAATTTTTGCTTTGAATATGATGTGTATCAAATGTGCAGCATCCTTCAAAAGCTGGAACTGATGCAAGATTTAACACTGCTTTGAAGAAACCTGAGTTTCATTATAGTTGCCTTTTTTGTAAATACGACCAATGATATCAGTTTATTCTGTTCGGAGACTCAATACACGGATCTTTTCATTGTACCTTGATGATGGATGGCAGGTATGAACTACTACCTTTTATCATTTATCAGGGTAAACATTAGACATTATATCTCACAATTCAATAGATCCGTAGCACAAATGCAATAGAGGCATAAAGGATTGCACAAAAATCAAGATTTTTAAATATAGTAGTGATCGACAGGGACAAAATGTATCGCATGCAAGACCAGACCCTAAAATAAACAGCTGTTCAATCAGAAGCGATAGTCAGTCTCTAATACGAGGCTTTCTTTACATGATGCAGCAATGTAATAGACAAAGGGACTATTTGTGCATAAATTCTGGTGTATGTTGCTCTGGTTTTATTGATGAAATCTCGAATACCACTACTTTGCCAATACGTTATCGTACTGAATACCATCAAAGGATCCACCTGCGATAGACTTCTTGACATTGGCATCAAAATTACTTCTATTATGTCTTAATACTTCAGCAGCAGCTAATAATATAAAACGTGTGCGTAAGTTTATCACATAACTATAACATGGCATTTCACACAATTACCTTTGTTCAATGGATCATCAGCATTGGGTTCGAGGAACAAGTATTGTAAGCCAACCAAAACAGCTTGCAATGAAAGAACAGGTTTCCAATCCTCACGCAGGATATTTAAACAAATGTTACCTTCTAAATCGATATTAGGGTGGTAGATCTATTGTATGGTCAGTGTTAAATCCTCCACTGTAACGCTTCCCATCCAGTTTCTTTTGAGCCCTACCTTTTGAGTACAATGCACCTTCGGTGGTTCGTGAGGGTAATTGGTATTGATGGCAAATGTAAATTTGAATAATCCTCTAGTGTAGAAACCTGTGATTTTTGCACATTAGCACTTTCAACATGTAAGCCAGTAAGCGAGTTTTGGGAGGGATAGAATACCTTCATCAGGGTGGATTGTTACATTGAAATTAAGAATGTTGGAAGGGTCGGGAAAATCTAATTTGATGGTATCAGGAATATCCAACTCGGCCAAATCTAAACAGATGAACATTGTTAGTAAGAGAAAAGGCTCGTCTACAAGATGGGGACTGATGGATTGGCACCTTTTTGTACACGGATCTGAGCAGCACTGGTTCTAGGCTTCTTCTTTTCTGCCTCTGCTTCTTTAGATTTCTTTCCCCAGATAGAGTACATTCTATGCAACTACAGTGTTTATAAGAGAGAAAAAGTGGTGCAGGGTAATGTTTGTGAATGAAATCTAGTTCATGAATGAGTCTCCACTACGCATCCTATACATGATTTGGCAGTCCCAAGCTTCCAAATGTTTCCAATTTGTAATGATTCTTGTACAGGATGTTGATAGGAAATGTGGTTGTAGGTACTAGTAAAATCATTCATAAGCACATAATCTTGTTGAATTTATTTTTTGACGGATATGGATGGAGCAATTCCTCTTGTAATGCCAGTTGAGCCTTTCGCACAAGACTTGTGAATGGAAACAAGCATTTGGCAAGAGCAACTCGAGATGACCTTTGACTCCCGATCAAAAATCATTCAATGAGATTGCCGCACGCGATATATAATATATTGCTGTATCTTTACTTTCTACCCCCTTTTCTTTTGTAAAACACAATAACATCAAGGACTATGCGATCTACATTGAGTGTATTGCTCGTTCTCTCGAGTATTTTGGCTCTAGTGAGCGCCATCAAGTTTGATTTGCCTGCTGTTACTCAGGATCGTAAGGCTGAAGGCACCAAATGTCTCAACCAGTACGTTTCAAAAGATACCATGGTTTTAGCAACTGTGAATGTTGGAGAAGGTTACAACCAACGCGTTGAACTTGAAGTAAGTAGACCCCAGATGCTGCTGCTGCAGTACATGTATTGATTTTGGTGCTTGTTTGTAGATTCTCGAGGAAGGAGAAACTCGTAATGTGTATACAAAAAAGACAAATGTAAATGGCGAGCTTCGTAATGCTTTCAACACCAACAACGATGGTGAAATTATGGTGTGCTTTACCAACCTTCTCGACGATGGTAAGTTTGGATTAGTTGGTCGAAAGATTGCTTTTATTCAAATGTGAGGGAAATTGTTTGTAGGCTTCCAAGAAGGACCTCAATACAAGCGTACAATTGAATTACAATTTAGCGTGGGTGCTGAGGCAGCCGATTTCAAGAAGATTGCTAATGCTGAGAAGCTTGACCCTCTTGAACTCGAGCTTCGTAAACTCGAAACTGTTGTCAAGGAGATTGTTGATGAAATGAACTACTTGAAGCGCCGTGAAGCCAAATTGAGAGACACCAACGGTAATAACACAAAGACACGACTGTATTTGACATGAGAGAACTGATCACCCACATTATTAGAATCCACCAACGAACGTGTCAAGTGGTTCAGTATTCTGTCATTATTCACTCTCTTTGCGCTCGGTACATGGCAAATCTTGTACTTGCGTCGTTTCTTCAAGAGAAAGAGATTGATCGATTAAAGCAAATTTACAATCAATAAAGAAAAAGAAACTCGTCAGACAGCAGCATGTACATTATATCAAACGAGACAATCTGTTTTTTATTGCTTGTTTAATTCATCTAAAATAACCAACAGGGCTTTACCAGCATGCTCGAAATCATCCAAATCCACATAGACTTGTCCGCAAAATCGAGTATACCATTTGCCGTTGTTCTTGTAGGTAGGTGCCATAGTGTTGTGCTCGTAGATGAGTTTCTTCATGATGAAAGGCCCAATCTCGCTGTCTTGCAATGTTGTATTGAAAGGAGGCAGCTCAATACTGACCATGCTAGCAGTTAACGACTTTGCACTGTTCTCCAAAACCTGTGTGCCCAGCATCTTAGCCACCAATGCTCCACCTTCAACAGCAATTCTGTGTGTGTATTCACGGATGGCCTCTTCGCCACCAAGAGATTCACGGTACTTGAGAGCTTCCTCCACGCACATGTAATTGGAAGTATCAATCGTAGGTGGAATGAACTCTAGCTTGAAGGTAGAGGTATCAAATCCATCAGAATGGTGTTTGTAGGCGGATGTAAGAGTCGTGGGATGAATGTAGCCTTGATTGCGCTTTGCCACGTACAATACACAACTTCCGCGAGGTACAAAGAGCCATTTATGACAGTTGGAAAAGAAGAAATCAGGGTCAAATGATTGAATGTCGAGTTCAATTTGGCCAATGGAATGGGCACCGTCAATCATGGCCAAAATGTCGTTTTCTTGAACCAGTTTGGTGATCTCCTTGTAAGGGAAAACAACAGCAGGGGCAGCTGAGATGGCATCAATGACAGCCAGCTTGATCTTGGGCTCGTCTGATTTGGCATGCTCTCTGTCAATAACTTGCTTTGTCAACTCCAAAATCTCTTCATCTTCCATAGGGTAATTCAACTCGACTGTGATTAACTGAACACCATACTGATCTCTGAGAAACTCCAAAGCCTTGTTGACATTGACATAGGCAGTTTGATACTAGAGCACAACGTCCTTAACAATCCACATTTCCCCTTTGAGAAGATCGACTTACATGAAGAATTTTATCACCTGCTTTGAATGGATAACTTCTCAAAATGACACTGGCAGCTTCAGAGGAATTCGAGACAAAGTTGATATCTTGAGAGCTACAGTTCATGAGTTTAGATAAAAGCACCAAATTCTTTTCAATGACAGGAATCATCTCAAAACGGTTCCAGCGATCAGGATGAGCTTCAGATTTGTCTTGATACTCTCTCAATTTCTGCTTGACGACATTGGGGATGGCGCCCCAGGAACCATGGCCAAGAGGAATGTATCCAGGCTCAAAGCAGAAATCTTTGCGAAGGGCTTTACCGAATACAGAGTTTGACATGTTGTTAGTAAAAGTATAGAATAAAGAAGATGTGCAAATTGCACCATCATTAGTTTGCTTCTTATATGAAGCCTGCTGGTTCGTTCCTTTTAAACGACCGCGTGGTTACTGATGATGAGATGCAACATCAGACAGGGCCATATTGTGCAATTACTAAAAACCTTTCACATCTTTCTAGAAGATACCATTCTTTTGCGCTGTTGCAAAGGCCAAGCTATATTTGATGATGAGCGCCGCAGCATACTTTAGTGTCTTTTGGTTTTCTTGATAAGAATCGAGTGAGCAATGCTGGATGCAAAGCGACATTGGAAGCATTATTACATGTTATGTGTCATATTTTGATCTGGTTGTTGGTGAGGAAAAATTAGTCATATGCTCGATATAAAATTATGCCGCGGTAGATTTCGAAACCCATTATTTGATGGCATTCCATGTGCCTCGAGATTTGTAGTGCTGATTTCACCATCACTTTCTTATACTAACATTTATGACATTTTACGCCATTGATGGGTTGATTTTACCTGCCTGCCGCGGCCGCCAAAATAAGTTAAATCTCCGGTCAGAGCTTTTTTTCTTTTGTCCTGATTTGGTGATTTTTGAACTTTCGGAACTCGATTTGACCTATTTTGCACGATTCAACTATGTAAATTGTGATGATCCTTTCCTACTCCATAATATATTTTTATAGTACTCTTGAAGGCGCATCTCATGGTGCTAATTTTAGCAAGTGTTTTGGATAAATATATAGAGCAACGTTTGAAAATATGAAATAGCAATCTCGGCTGGAATGTCGAAGATTTACATATAAAAGTATCACAAAAATAATTTCAAAAGTTGCGTTGGATCGAGACGAACGTTTTGATTCAATATATGCCATAGTAGAAGTCTTCGTTTTTGGAGTGAAAAACACGATCGTTTGATTTTCGACAATTTTCATGAGGTACCCCTCATGGTTTCGATCGATTTTTGGCCATGTTTTTGGGGTCCTCAGAAAGTTAAGCAAAGGTGTCAGTAAGTAAATGCTAGATGAGAGAAAGCATAAGGCACTACTCTGGCGACTTTAAACAGCCTCTAACGCAAGAAATCACTACTCAATGATATAGGATTTTGGCTATGTTTTGCACACATTTGAGTATTATGTGGCAATGCAAGTACGTTGTCTGCTTGCAAATGGTTTATTCCGTTTCATGCAAATGTGGAGCATTGTAAAAGTGTCAGATCCACCCTCTATATAATAGTAGAGAGCCAAAAGGGCTATATTGGTAATTTTTTTGATGATGCTTTCAATAGTTTAATAAGATGGATAAAGGCAATCGGTAGCGCGAGCTTTCTCCATGTAGGCTGCTTCTTACTGAAACGAAGCAAAGATATAAAGAGTCATATAAAGGATAGTAGACACATTCGCTTTATAATAAAGTCAAAGATTTGCCTAATTCGCAGATTATACTCTTCAAATATCGCTAGATTCATTCAAAATAGCATCCCTGTTTTCTCATCAAACTTTGAGAGCATGGAAATTGGTCGAGAGTCAGACTCATCATCCTTTACCATCATTAGAATTTAAGCACCTGATGAATTCAAACAAGCCAAAAACGACCAATTTAATGATGAATCAAAGTAAAGCCCCATATTGAACATTGCAAAAAGGTAATTTAGCCTGTGGATAGTAAGCTTGTTGCGAGTTTCTTGGTAGATATATCATGGCAGGCCGTTTTTTTTTTTTGTTGAATTCCATACAACATTGTAGCTAAGAAATCAATTCACAGGGCCAAATGCAATTGACACATTTGGAAGAACTGGATTTCACTACTCACATACCCACCCCCAGTTTATGCTTTACCAATTCCTCATCCAAATGACAATCATGCAGACTTGTTCACCTCGTAAGTCGTTACTAGATCATGGCAGTCCAAGCAGAGTTGTTGAATCCGTCTAGCATTACAGCACCTTTTGATTTTATTATCGATATTACGGTTGATTAGTATGAGCTAACAGGGTGGCGTTTGTTGGGGAATATTTTACAGCGTGTTGTTGTTGATTAGGGGGTTGTGGGGGGAGGGAGGAAGGTTGTAATTAGTGATTATGCATTGGCTGATTGTCGAAAGATGTGTCGTAACTTTTTGATAAAGTTGAACAGTTCACGATCTTGATTCAAAACGTCCAATTCTCTTAAAACCTTTGGTAATACTGAATCAGGTTGGCATTCAATCACTGTGTATACGTCGGTGTCCGTGATGGTGAGTGCGACATGGTATATCTTTTCAGGCGCTTGTTTGCTTATACATTTGAATTCAAATCGCAGGGCCTCTGTATAACACAATAGTCAGAGCCAATGCGGGCACACACACACACACACAACGCAGGCAGTGCACGTACCATAAGTGTTGACAATTTCTAATTGGAGGGCATGTCTAAATGTATGTAGCTCCAGTTCAGTGAGCAGCGCATTGGTCGTCTCTGCCTTGATCACTTGGTCCTGTTCTTGTCGCTTCTGACGGATTCTATTGTGTAATTGGTTCTTCTTTTCCACCATCGATTCCAACCGCTGAATTCGCTCCTGGACTCTCTCTCTCCTCTCTAATTCTTTTGGGGCCAACGCTTGTCGTATGGCTTCTAGATCTAGTGTTGTACTGTGTCAATCCCTCTCCAATGTACGATGGCGGTGCGCCTACCTTGTTGGTATTGGGCAATGTTGTGTCGCATTGTGGCAATGTGCTGCTGCAGCTCAATCCTCTTTTCTACAAGCGTGTGAGCTCGCTGTTTATGTGTGCCAGACTATCATCGTGTATACATGCCTCTCTTGCTCTTTTCCAATTCAGGAAACTCTTTGCTATCTTTCACAGCGAGCGCTCTGGTCGCCTGGATGCCCTGGTGCAGGCTCAAGGTGACGATCTTGAGTCTTTCCATGTGCTCCTCAAAATCTCGCAAAAGGTCATCATATTGAATGGATCCATGCGTGTATGAAGCTGAATTCAACATGAATGGTTGTATAGACATGAAAGGAATAAATTTATTAGTAGGTTAATGTGACTCTGCAACTAAATATGAAATGTCCTGAATTTGGGGGATGTGTAGTGGATCCGGGCATGGGCAGCAAATGGATGCTGGATTCCACTGGTGCTGGCAAGTTCATACACTCGGGCTGGGGGAGTGAAATGATAGATCCCTCTTTACTTCAGCTGTCAAAACATCTACTACAATGGTAAACTATCGATTGCCCTCTGGATGACCAACACACGAACAGCACCAGCGCCACTACTCGACATGGGATGCTTCGAAATGGATGGATGGATGTTGTTTTGCTGGATGGATCCATCGCTATTTCGAAACGATGCCCAATGTCGAGCTTGTGTGTGTGTGTGGTGGTGGCCCCGTTCAGAGACAGGATACTAACCACATTGACATCTACTTAGGGTATTGACTTAAAGAAACACCACGTCAAGAACAGCAACCGTACAGCTCCCAAGTCTGACAATGTCTACTTGGCCTTGTTGGTTAAGGTAAATTTTGCCGCCTGCTGGAGAGTTTGATCAGCCGTCTAACAAAACACACAACAGCTCTACCGTTTCCTTGCTCGTCGTACCGACGCCAACTTCAACAAGGTTGTCTTGAAGCGTCTCTTTATGTCTCGTGTCAACCGTCCTCCCGTCACTGTTTCTCGCATTGTCAAGAACAACAAGGAAGGTAAGACCGTTGTCGTTGTCGGTTCCGTCACCGATGACTCTCGTCTCTTGGACCTCCCCAAGCTCTCTGTTGCTGCTCTTCACTTCACCAAGACCGCCAAGGCTCGTATCTTGAAGGCTGGTGGTGAGGTCTTGACCTTGGATCAATTGGCTCTCCGTGCTCCTACTGGTGCCAACACCATCCTCGTCCGTGGTGCCAAGGTAATGTTTGTGTAGTGTGTTTAGGGGAGGACATTGTTGTTGATAATGTGATTATAGAACTCTCGCGAGTCCGTCAAGCACTTTGGTATGGGTCCCCATAAGAACAAGAAGCCCTTTGTTCGTTCCAAGGGTCGCAAGTTCGAGCGTGC
>JAXQGS010000612.1:0-17542 GCA_037040325.1 Mucor sp. M7501 | reverse complement strand
CTGAGATTACGCTTCGTTGGCGAGATACAAGCGATTTAAACTCTTGATTTTACAGTGGTAAATACATTTGAGGGCTGCTTACTGAAGATTGCACTTGTTAACATCTGATATGATGGTCTGTAGTTTATCATCTAGCAAAACAGTGCATTAAGTGGGCAAGAGGGACATGCAAGAAGCTTGGATCGAGTTTGACATCGCCTCAATTTTATGTGTGTTAAGCTATGCTTGCTCCTTTGAGACACATGCCAGCAGAGGTAAGGGATTTGCTGATTAAGAACGAAGCGATTACAAAGGACTTCAAGGCAAACACCAGGACTTACAATTCAGCATTGAGTTTCACCTCCAAGTATCGAATTGATACACTAATCTAAACTGATTGATTGATTGTGTCATTTGGCGGATAAGCGAAGGCGGGATAACTCCCGCCTAACTCTTACAAACATCTCCTTGCTATTAGAAACCACAGCATGTCGACAAACAAATGGTTTATTTCTTCTGATTCGACATTAGGGTTAACCGGGCAAGCCCGCTGCACCTCTCCCATTAGAACGAAGGTCGAAAAATCGTCATAGTGAAGCGTAGGTCGACTTTTTCACCATAGCTCGGGGGGGGGGGGTATATGACAGCACGTTTATCATAAAAATCCTGTTGTTGGTCCATTTTGTATGCCACACTTTTTATAAGCAGATCATTTTAGCCTACTAACGTCGTGGTTTAGAAAAGCTTATTCTGTATTCAGATTCCATCAGGCACCATCATGCAAGTAAAGCGCAATCAAGTTGCACCTCACAGACGACCTTACACTCCCAACGTCATAACTTGTGAATAGTATATAGTATGGCATCAACAAGCGCCTGGGGGTACTGAAATGAATTTGTGATAAAAAGAAGCCACGAATCATCATTTAATCCACATTAATGCAACTGGATCATCACTATAATCGAGATATTGACGCTGCGTTAGACAAACATGTAGCAACATGTTGTAGGTATGCTCCATACTACAATAGCTCTGTTCATTGTAGTGTCTTCAGCCAGTGGGTAGTATGCTCGAAATAAAGGAGCCTGGTGTGCTTTGTTATAGACACTATGTAGACAATGAATCTTTTTTTTTCTGGATTAAAAACTCAAAATCTCATTTAATCATTTTCTTTATTTCAGGATTAAAGACTCAAAATTTTATTTAATCATTCTTGTTTCTTTCTTTCAATTTTTTAAGCCTTCTCTGACCACATAGTTTGAATACAACGGCAAGAGGAGACGATAAAGGGTATCCCAAGCTTATGGAAAGCCTTAGAAGGAACAACGAGCAGCTGAACAAGCGAAGGAGGATAAAGCCTTGGAAAAGAACTACCTGAAGCTCCAATATGATAGAGGAAGAGCAGATGATCGATTACACTTTCTGCAGAGAATTAGAGTAAGATGGTGTAATGGACATGTAGTAGATGCTGCTCTAACTTTGCATGCCTACTAGGATGAAGGATTGGTAGTGAAAGCGACATAGAGCATCTATTGGAAGCTGAAACAGTGGTATGTACTAATGTAGTCCTTATAACCTATTTACATTGATTGATTGTGTAATCTCTGCTTGTAGGATCCTGCAGAAGCGAGCCAAATCAACAGAGTGTCCCTGCTTGAAGGTGAAGAATGGCGAGTAGCTCGCAGCAATGGGGCATACTCAGTATCAAACTACGGGAGAGTAGCTGGGTTAGCAGTGCTGAAGCCACGAGAACTGCCTTGGATGAAAGACGCTACGTTGATATTAGCCTCAGAAACAACAAGAAGGTTAAAGCGACTTCAGAGTCTGTACATGTCGAAAGCCTGGTGTATGAAAACTTCGTATTACCCCCAAAAGACCCACTCCCAACTCCAGCAGACATCATCTACATCATCCATGCAAACGATAACATTCATGACAACTGTGCAAGCAACATCTCAGCCGCAAGTTACGACGAATATTACCAACAGGTTGAAAGCAACTTGCCATCAGGCGCAGTACGCGATTGAGGCATTCGAGTAGCTGAACTTGAAGGTCAATTCAGCCCCTACTATCGAGAGCAAAAGTGGCAGCTACACATGACCGCAAGATACAAGATCAATACAAATGGTGTATTGCGATACATGGGCAAACAAAAGCAACAAGGCGGATTATTCACAAGGTCCAATTGCCCGAATCTACATCAAGAACCTGCGCCTGATACACATTCCTGCGGCACTCCTGGTACTGGACACCTTCCAAGGGATTGACACAAAGAGACGCGACCAACTTGCCTCATGCTTCCTTTGAGGAAAAACGACAGCGCGTCATCGACCGCCTGCAAGCAGACTACCCCGGTGAAATCTTTGCAGCTGTAGATCAGTACGATAGCTGTGGCTACCCGCAGCATTTAGTATCAAGTAATGGACGCATATACAGCATGATAGAAAACGACTTTTTATCGCCCCGCTACCATACAAAGAGAACGAGATCTCAGTCGAACAGTGGTCCTCAAGTGGAGATCTATCTACGTGATAGCGTAATCAAGTACGTCCCAGTGTCTCTGGTGGTTCTTGATACATCCCGGGGTATTGACAAAGACAGAAGAGAAGTCATTTTTGCTGATGGAGACGTCGACAACGTAGAGCTGGAGAACCTGCAGCATGCAACGTTTGAGGAGAAGCGCCAGGATGTAGTGGATCGACTGGAACAACTATATACAGATGAAAAATTCGCAACTGTAGATGATTCTCTTTGCAGCAATCACAAGCGACATCTGATATCAACCAAAGGAAGGTTTTTCAGCATGATTAGTGGAAGAGGATTTCAGTCACCCTTTTGCTACGAGAGGGAGCCAACATATGTCAAGATGAACAGCCATTCACATCAGTTTCGACTGCTCGTTTACACTGCGTTTCGTAGACCAGCACCACCTGGCTACAAAGTAGTCCATCAGGATGGAGACATGAAAAACAATCAACTCTCAAACCTAGTGGTGCTCTCGAGACAAGAATACCAGAAAAGACCAATACAAGAACAACTTTCTGGAGGCCATCCCCTCACAAGAGGACTTTGACAGTGAAGAATGGAGGCACGCAGAAAGTGGCTGCCCATCGGGTCTCAAACTACCAGCCAGTTACCAAGTATGCAACCTTGGACGAATCAAGTGCAATGGGATGGTCATCCAACAAGGCGGTGCAACTCGTGGATACAGGCGCGCTTCAGAGAAACACAAAAAGAACTCACACAAGAGAGTATGCAAGAAAGCCATTGTATCTGAGAAGATATTACAAGCGACACACTCCACCTTCGCATCGAATCGTGGCCGCCACGTGGAAGCCTCAAGAAGACCTATCTCAAGCGAGCATCGTATGATGAATACTACAACTGGTGCGAGAGAAACTGCCTCCCAACTGATGTCAGAGTGCGAGATGTGCGTGCAGCTGAGCTGGATGGACAGTACAACCCGTACATTCACGATGAAAGCTGCCAGCCTTTCATGAAAACATGCATCAAAGTGAACACAAAGGGGGACATAGTGGGAAGGAAGAACCAAGCAAAGAGAACAAGATCTGTGTCCAACAGCGGTCCTCTGGTGGAGATCTATTTACTTGATAGCGTAGTCAAGTATGTCCCAGTGGCTCTAGTAGTTTTTGATACATTCCGGGGTATCGACGAAGACAGACGAGAAGTTATTTTTGCTGATGGAGACGTCGACAACGTAGAGCTGGAGAACCTGCAGCATGCAACGTTTGAGGAGAAGCGCCAGGATGTCGTGGATCGACTGGAACAGCTATATACAGATGAAAAATTCGCACCTGTGGATGATTCTCTTTGCAGCAATCACAAGCGACATCAAGGCGATTTCAGTCGCCCCTTTGTTACGACGGGGAGCCAACCTATGTCAAGACGAACAGCCATTCACAACAGCTTCAACTGCTCGTTTACACTGCGTTTCGTGGACCAGCACCACCTGGCTACAAGGTAGTCCATCGGAATGGAGACATGAAAAATAACCAACTCCCAAACCTAGTGACGCTCTCAAGACAGGAATACCAGAAAAGGCCAATACAAGAACGCCTCATATACGATCTTCTGGAGGCCGTCCCCTCACAAGAGGACTTTGAGCGTCAAAGTGGTTGCCCATCGGGTTTACAGCTACCAAGAAGTTACCAAGTGAGCAATCTTGGCCGTATCAAGTGCAATGGTATGGTTATCCAACAAGGCGGTGCAACTCGTGGATACAGGTGTGCTTCAGAGAAATACAAAAAGGACTCACACAAGTTAGTATGCAAGAATAGCACTGTATCTGAGAATCACATACAAGAGGCACAGTTTGGGATGCCATCGCATCGTGGCCGCTACGTGGAAGCCACAACCTGATCTCACTCTGGTGGTAAACCACATCAACCATGTCAGGCACGACAACCGCGCCACAAATCTCGAGTAGAATGCCGCCCACGGCGTAGGCAGACCGGTGAATATTGGAAGAAAGAAAGATCTACGGTCCAGCCATTCCGTTGACCTGTGCCACCCACGGCAATTCCTTTTATGCGGGCCATTGGAAGGACTTTAAGAAAATGGAGAATGGCGATTGCCATTAAGGCGGTCGCGACTAGCTTATAATAAATGAATATATGTAACCATTACATGTCATGTTGTTCGTTGCAGATAATGTTGCTAGGTTTCCCTATGGCATATGGGTATTACTACTTGCACCATCGTTAATAAATAATTTCAACTTGAAAAGATGGGTGGATGTGCATTGGGGAGGAGCACTGAGCAGGGATTACATATGGCGAATAATCTATAGGCTTTATTCAATTTTGATCAGTAGCTAAATTGTACATGAATTTGTTCTTCATTCCTATTATTGCGTTTATGACAAGAAAAACGCTTCACCCAAAATCAAATATCATTTGGCTTGTTCAAATCCAATAATGCATCAAAGCGCATTGCGTCAATTATGGCTGGCCATTTGATCTTGATTGACCTTTTCAGCTTCATCGTTATCGAATGATTGCATTCAACAGCATCTCAAATGTGTCTGAGCTTCAACTAGCTCAAATGATACAGAGCAATTGACACGATGGATGGCATCAAATCCAGCGTGAAAACTGGATCCGACAAGCACAAGCTTGTGCAAGTTGTGTGCAAAGCCCTCTGCCTATAAACATGAGATGTTTGTCTCAGTGAGAGCATGCTAAATCTGACACATGAAAACAAACCAGTCCGGTCGGTTTAACAAAAAATATCAGCATATGTTTGGTTTTGTAAACGACATGAGAGGCAATGGAAAAAAAAGAATACTGGGTTTTTTTCCACCCTATTATTCATATTAAACAGATGAGCCAGCCATCAAAAGCGTTCAACAATGACAGAAGAAGGACTTTGCCGGTAGTCAAGGTAGAAAAAGACATTGATCAAGACACGATTCCACAGCGCGTATTACCAATTCTTGCGGCTCCTCATGCAAGCCCCATCCAAGATGAACAAGAGAGCGAGGAGACATTTACGCAAGAGCCAGAAACAATACCACCTTCCGTGTCTGCTCCCACGCCAAAAGCACCTTCCGCTGTGCCAAGCTGGCTCAAGCTGAATGCAGAGGACTCTGGAAAGGAAGCTACTCGAGTGCGCCATTCAGTGGGATTAGATGTTCCCGGCGCAGTGCATACCATTACAACACCAAGTAAGACACCCATCTTGACGCATGCGTACTACTCGTCGTATACTCATGTTATCTCGTATGTAGAACTCAAGACGGAACGTCAATTAGACAGCAAACTGGTTGTAATTATGGGTATGACAAACATTTGAAAGAGGTGACAAATTCATGCATTAACTGAATGGTAGTCGGTCTTCCGGCAAGAGGGAAAAGTTATCTTGTCAAAAAACTGAGACGATATCTGAACTGGCTGCAGTACGAAACCAAAGTGTTCAACGTGGGTAACATGCGTCGAGTGTGTGAAGCTCCTCAAGATCAAAACGCCAGCTTTTTCGATCCCAACAACAAGGACATGAAGCGTATTCGCGACGAGATTGCACTGAGTGTTTTGGAGCAGTTGATTGATTGGCTCAAAGAAGGCGGGCGTGTTGCTATCCATGATGCCACCAATTCAACCTTGGCGAGAAGAAAGTTGCTGATAGACAGATTAGAACGAGAGCCGGAAATCAGAGTTTTGCTGATCGAGTCAGTCTGCACAGATCAAATGGTATGGTATATCTGCATGTTGGTGCGTCGGTATACAGCTAACCTTGGTGGAAAAAAAGATGCTGGAGCGCAACTTTAGATTGAAGCTATCAGGGCCAGATTACAAAAACAAGGATCCGGTGGCAGCACTGGCTGATTTCAGATCTCGAGTTGCAAACTACGAAAAGGCCTATGAACCTATCGGTGATTGGGAAGAAGAGCATGATATCCAATTCTGTAAACTGATCAACGTCGGCAAGAAGGTCATTGCTTACAATATCTCGGGTTATTTGTCTGGTCAATGCATATTCTATCTCATGAATTTCAATCTCAATGGTAAGCCTCATCATCTTGGCTCAATCCCCATTGTGTAGTACTAATCCAACGCGAAAACAAAGAGCGTCAAATCTTTGTCACTCGTCATGGTGAAAGCGAAGACAATATCACTGGTAGAATTGGCGGCGATGCTCCGTTATCGCCTGCAGGTCGCAAATTTGCTAAAGCACTTGCCAAGTTCACTCAGACACAACGCATCAGATTTGCCTGTGAAATGGCGTCCAAGGCAAACGAGCTGGAACCCGAGGAAAATCAAACGCCTGCCCGTGCCCTAGAAAAGACTGCCCAGTTTTGCAACTCCCAATTCACAGTCTGGACAAGCATGCTGCAAAGATCTATGCAAACAGCCGAGCATTTTGATCCGGATGATTATGACGTAAAGCACATTCGTTTCTTGAACGAGATCAATTCTGGCGTACTGTATATTGCGACATGTGTTATCTTTGGGTAGATTGACTAAACTGTCCTTTTATCAAAATAGATTTGCGAAGGAATGTCATATCAAGAGATCCAGCAAAAGCACCCACAAGAGTATAAATCGAGACAGGCAAACAAGCTATTTTACAGATATCCAGGCATGGGAGGCGAATCTTACATTGATGTTATCCACCGATTGCAACCAATGATTGTCGAGTTGGAGAGAATGACCCAATCGTGTCTAATCATTACACACAGAGTTGTGATGCGTATTCTACTGGGTTATCTCCTTGATTGGACTAGAGAGGAGATGCCACATATGATGGTTCCTATTCATACGTAATGTCACCCCAACATGGATGCATGATTCTCATCTAACTTTTCTTTTTCATATACAGTGTCTACGAGCTTCGACCTAAACCATACGGCACAGAGTTGAAAAAATGGCAGTACATTGAGGAAACAGATTCATTTGTTGAATTTTAGTGTACATTCAATTGACAGCATCGCATTTTTGTAAGATATTATAAAGCATTGATTCAAGTAATTTTTTTTTCTTTACATTCTGTAATGTACAACATTGATGATTGCTATTTACATTTGGGCTCGAGGCAATATTTCCCTTACCACGATAGTAACATTACATATCTACATCGTCAATAACGGGTAGCCAGCACCAATAATGTCTGAGGAGTAGTGATATAATAGGCCGCTTTGCCATGTGAAATGTTAATTGTCATTTAGCCCTGAAAAGAAAATCTTCTTTATCATTTACGTAATGGCAGCCGTCAGTTGAAACTCATTTTTCGTTTTCAAAAGCTTATTCTTGCCAATGACGATGTTATCAATCATCTGTGGCGAGTTATACTGTACTCAGTATACGAGGGCAGTTGCTTCATTGAGACAAATCAATGGAGTTCTTTTATGATCTTGTATGTTTATATTGCACCCAAACAAATCAAACAGCATAGGCAGTATCGGTAATCGATGGACCTGTCAATTTGTTACTAGCATTCAAGATTAAGAAGATTAGATTTCTCATTCACTTCCTTTTGTGCGTCTGTAGGCATAGTGCTATGCTTGTTACGCTTTATACATTTTGCTGCTAGTATGTGATAAGATAGTTTTCCACAAGCTGTAATTCACCCCCGAACTATGGTAAAAAAAATCGACCTTCGTTCTAATGGAGGGTGCACAGCTGGCGCCTGCAGCAGACTTACCCAAATAATGCAATACTGAAGCTTACCTCTGAAATCGAGGCAATGTCAAACTCGATCCAAGCTTCTTGCGTGTCCCTCTTGTGTGCGCAATGCACTGTTTCGCTAGATGATATACTACAGGCCATCAAATTGGATGTTAATAAGCACATTGTTGAGTAAGTGGCCTTCAAATGTTATTCACCACTGTAAAATTAAGGGTTTACAATGCTTGTATCTCACCAACAAAGCGCGATCTCGGCCTCAAAACAGGCGCCATCGTGTTCTACGACCTGACATTAGCTTATGAATCACTTTTCAGCAATTTTTTGGGGATCGAGTTGATGATCGATTTCTGGCAAATTTTGCCCTGTACTAGCAAGGGAATAATTGATGATTTTGAATGATGGAGGTTTTCGCCTCGAAAATGAAGTTTTCTACTAAAGTGTTCTTATGCTCAAAACAATCGCAAAGAAGCATAGGAGCATGTGAAGGTGTCTTTTGGCCAATTTATTATAGTGTTTGTAGACGTTTCCTCCTAAAACGTGTTTTGCATTTTTTGACAGTTACTCCCCACAGACTAAAGAGATCGCTTTGAAATTAACACCATTGAATTACTCGCTCAATTTTACATCTAACACTTTAGAGAAATACCTGTTGTTCGAGTAGTAACATTTTGTGTAATTGCCCCTGAAAGGGTTTCGGATGTCCAGATGGACGATCTGGAGGACCAGTGGCAGCTCTCAAATTCAATCCCAGCATAGGCTGCGTTTTGCCCTGGCAAGCACCTTTTGTATGATAAAAGACGCTGTAGACGTCTAATTGCTTTCGCTACGCTCAATCTCTGTCGATAACAGCCTATAGGTTCCGTTTGCATGCTGCTGTATTTTGAAATCTGATATCTAAGTATATACATGCTAAGGGCCTCTCCTCATTATTGGGCACGTTTATTGGGTTCCGATGACAGCAGCTTCGGTGAGATGTCCTGCTATGGCTTTCTAAGCCGAATAGACATGGATTTGGAGTTGAACCACAACAGGATTTGCGTATATAAAAGTACATTAGAATGGATTTATTTATATAAAGTGAGAATTTTCATGGATTGATCGAGTGGGTGAGTGAGTGTTGTATATAGGCATAGAAAAAAAAAGTGAGAGTGGAAAGTGTATAGAAAAAAAGAGATTTATAATGGAATAATGGTAATTTAAGCAAACTTGACATCAACATTTGCTTCTCTAGCTAATGTAACAATCTTGGAGAACTTGACAGCCTTTTGAGCAGCAAGATCCAAATCATCTTGAGCAAAGATACGAAGACCAGATTCGGCAATCAACTTCTTGGCTTCATCAACCTTGGTACCCTTAAGACGAACAATCAAAGGAATTTGAAGATCTAAATCCTTAGCAGCGGCAATGATGCCTTCAGCGATAACATCACAACGCATGATACCACCAAAGATGTTGACAAAGGCAGAAGAAACGGAGGGATCAGATGTGATGATTTCGAAAGCAGCCTTGACAGCTTCAGGGGTAGCAGCACCACCAACATCTAAAAAGTTAGCGGGCTTGCCACCGTGAAGTTGGATGATATCCATAGTGGCCATGGCGAGACCAGCACCGTTGACTATATAGTTCTTTGAATAAGAATAAAGAAAACCACTGACAAATATTGTACAACTTTACCTAAACAACCAATGTTACCATCTAAACCAATGTAGTTCAAGCTGTATTTAGCAGCAGCAATTTCACGGGGATCTTCTTGAGTGAAATCACGGAGGTCAAAGACTTCCTTTTGCTTGAAGCTGGCGTTATCATCAAAGTTCAACTTGGCATCCATACAGAGGACTAATAACACGCTACAATTAACACAGGACCTTCACCCAGCATAAAAATGTTTCTTACCTTGGTTATCGCTAGATTCAGATAAGGGGTTGATTTCAACTTGAGTAGCATCCTTCTCGTTGAAGAGCTTGAAGAGACCCAAGAAGGTATCAGCAGCTTGCTCTTGACCCTTGGGAGTGAAACCCATCTTCTTGGCGAGATCCAAAGCCTTCTCCTTTGTAAAACCTTCCTTAGCATCAATGGGAACAGTGATGATAGCTTCAGGGTTGGTGGCAGCAACACCTTCGATATCAACACCACCTTGAGAAGAGGCAACAATGACAGGGCCGGCAGACTTACGGTCCAACAAGATGGCAAAGTAGTATTCGTTACGAGCGTATTTACGTTCACAGATGTAGACGGCGTTACATGGCTTACCCTCGGCGCCAGTTTGTTTGGTAATCAAGTTATGACCAAGCATCTTTTCAGCGAGTTCCTTAGCTTCTTCGGGTCTATAAAATTTTGTTTAGGCCCCCACACTCTATCTCAAACACAATGTACAATACTTACGTGTTGAAAGTCTTGACACCACCCTTATAACCATTATCAAAAGTACCCTTACCACGACCACCGGCAAGAACTTGAGCCTTAATAACAAGATCATCAGAACCTAGAATGGGGAATTTTAAAGATGATTAGTAAATTTAAAATTTTTGTGGGGAAGACAATGAAAAAAACTTTACCGAGGTTCTTTGCAATGTCATAGGCTTCTTGAGGAGTGTTGGCGACCTCACCCTTGGGGGCATTGATACCATACTCTCTCAAGAGCTTGACAGAGAGATATTCATGGATGTTGAGGAAACGCTTTTGTTGTTGTTGGATAGGCTTACGGGCAACCTGTAAATCATCAAAAAAATCAGTTACCAGAGCAGCAGGTTCAGAATGGATGAATTTACCAAAGAAGCACGTTGTGCGATAGAAGTAGCAGCACGCAAAGAATTGAACATTTTGTTGTGAATAAATAAAATAAATAGCGAGGAAAAGAGAAAAAAGAAAAAGGGAAACGACTAGATTAGTTTTAAGGGAAAAGGGAAGGGGGGGAAGGACCCACTAACAGGTTTATTTCAATCGCTATTTCATTTTCATTGCACTTCTCCACTTGTTTCTCCAAACAAAAAAGCGGGTAAGTACGGAATAAATTAAAGAAAAGACTTAGTCACCCGAAGTGCACTTACAACATCCGCGATGGATGCGCTACATTGCTAAATCAATGACCAAACAGATGGATTCTCGAGATATAACTGATAAATCCCAAATACAATCATGTCAATGCTACCGTTAAGAAACGCCATCTGACATGGCATCTAATGGATCGAAAACTATGGAGTCAACACTGTTGATGGTTGTCACAACACAAGCCCGGGTTGTCCCGTTGTTCATTCTGATGGTTATAATTGCAGAACGAGTTGCTATCTGGCATTGACAAGCACAGCATTGATCCAAACATTGGCTGTACGCTCTGTCCTGAAGTAAAAGATCTGACATGTTTCTTTTATTTGAATAGCATCAATTGTGCATTTTACTAAACTTTTTGATTTATAAACTCATCCTGAATTAATTGCAATGAATAATATCATGATTCAATACTCCGGCATCGAATGCATCGAGTGTAAACGAGAGGACAATACGTTTATTCAAATGAAACTAATAAATTTCAGGGAGAGATTGTTAACCAGGGGCATCCCAATAACACAGCAATGACATGAAATGTGGGGTGTGTTCCATTTTCTTATTATTTGCTCCGAAATGTATCAAATGTTGGGTCAAGTTCATTTCATGTGTCTTAATTCTTACAAGATCAAAAGGTTGACATGTATCCCTTCTTTTCTCGATAGTTTTTAGCGGGAAAATCTAGTGTAAACGAAGGTTTTTATTACCAATCAAAGTTGCTAAATCTTAATAAGATTTATTATTGAAATTTCATTAGATGTCCAATGTTATCTATCAATAAAATCACTGCTGAAAGAAAGAAAGAGATAGAATATGCCCAGCATCATAGCTGTAGTTACAAAAGCTACAAGAGCTTGGGAAAAAAAGCCAAATCAAACTGATGAATACAAAAAAATACACGCTTTTTTTCTTTTTCGATTCATTGGGGGGACCACAACATCAAAGTAAGGAACCTCATTAAAAGTCAGTGCAAAGCATATGAAAATATTCCCACCTTTCATCATGTAAATGTAAAATGTTACAAAGGCATGTTCCTGAATTTGCAAGTGTGCTATTTCGCAAGAGACATGGACACTTTTATTTAAAGTATTTGCGTTGTGCAAGGTGTCTGCAAGCTTGCGCAGACAATATTATGAAGAAGCATCATTGAAACTCTTACTCATCTTCAAAAGAAAGCATTGCAAAGTTATTTTATCAGGATAGATCCGGAAAAATAGAAGGAGCACTTTCAAATTTATGCCTAGTTTAGTCAGTAATAGATGTAATCCTTAAAATCATTTAAGACTTACAGAGCTTTACTATGTGTAGACCAATGGTTTTGGATAAATATCAAACAGTAAATGCTGAATGATGTGAAATTGGCCTCGCCGTAAGATGAAACATAGGCAGTATTGGCATTTAGAGCATATACTGTACTTACATTGAATAGCTTTTGATGCTTTATCTTGCCTAATTACCTTTACAAATATGCAACATGGCGAGGATGGTTTTTTCCCAGGATATCCGAGTAGTCCATGTGAAGTTTATTTGTACTCTTTTTTTCAGGGAAAGTTCAAAGTTACACCAAGCAAAAGTCTAAAACCAGCGTCTGTTGGTTCTTGATTTGAGTATAAAGCTAAAGTATAGCAGTAATGTGTGCCTCTTGTTCATGTATAATGTATAAATTTGACAGCAGGCATTGCAAAATAGGTTGCCATGGTATCCAACATTTTGACAGATGCAATTTAAATCTCCATCCCAGCAACCAGGGGCAAATCGTAATAAACATGCATGTGGATCATATACACGCTGCGATCAAAGACATTTGGTATTATAGCCAAGTGTACATCGAAATCCTAGTTCAAAAGCGGATTCTTCAGCCTACAAATTGTCAATCATTATATTTTATTGCGAAATCATAAATGCTCGACACAACGGTTCCTGAGAAAACTAGAATCTAGTATACCGTATAATGTTGGGGATTGTGCTCCCAAAATTATATTGATTATTTGAAATACGCCACTTTTCTTTACTGTATTTAAGCTGTAGCCTTCTGGAATCATATTGTAGTTGTATGATATGATTGCGATTGAGTAGAGACTTATGCATGCCGTAATGCTCAATAAAAGATATTGATGTTATTCAAAAATCAACAGACATATGCTTTCGTAATCTTTTGCAAAGCACTTTGATCAACATTAGTGCTGTGCCTGGAAGAAGTTGCATTGCCATGTGATGTGATTTTAATTTGGGTAGCATTCAACAATACTAACATATGAAAGATTGCATTCACGCCAAGGATTTCTAAAGGCATTCCGTGAATTATGGGCCTTAAGAATGGCGAAAGCTTTGATATCATATGTTTTAATCTTGGAGATGTGAGTTATACCCAATCTATACAATTTTACATCCGATTCTCATTCATAACCATACTTGATGAGGAGCCTTATAGTTCGAACATCAAACAAATGTAAATTGTTATAGAAATTCGTAGATCAATTGACATTTGATTCTGGAATTATTGTTATACTTGCCCCACATCAATACAAGATACAAAATAGTAGTACGCGGTACATGTGAAGTAACATAAAGCTGAAAAGCCTAGTTGCACATTGCGGTTGAGCTGTAAGAAATTGGGATGTTTCCGTTTCTTGTATACAAGCCGTCGCCGGATCAGAATAGCTGAAACTGTCATTCAGCTTTGAATGAATAATGCAAACATCGCTGAGAAGATCTTTTTTTAATACTTCCTGACAACTTGATAGATGTTGCATGGATGGGTGTTTGCATGATTTCACTGTCTTTAATTTATACCCTTTTATTCAAGCTATACAAACAGCACTCAACGCGATGTCTATATTACATTGAGCTACCCAAGACTTTTTTGTGGACAAAAGCTGCCCTGCTTCCCCACATTAAATTGTTTATAGTAATAAATTTGTGAGAGAATCTCACACACAACTTGTTGTATGACCCTTTTCTTTGACTACTAGCTGCTATGTGCAACGCTTGTGTCTCTCTTTCTGCTTTTTTTTTTCAAATGCATAAATATATTACTCTCTCTCTCTTCTTGAAATTCCTTTTTTCTTTCTCTTAAATCAAACCAACGCATCGTGTGTAGGCATTTACATTCACTTCATCATCTAAATGAGCGATCAGCAAATCCAGCGGCAGTCGACATTTTGGAGAGTGTGCGATGAACTTGGAGAGTGTCATTGCGATTTTCGATACACGATCTACGATTGCGAGGAGACATACATTGCAACAATCTTATATACCGTAACAGCTGTCGTGTCAGGAATTCTTGCCCTGGTAGCCATTATTGTGCTGTATTTTCGACTCAATTACAGAAATCAAAAAATATTCGAGATGAGAAATGGATTTCCTCGACCAAAGCCTATTGAATCAATGGGCTTATTTGGCATCATCTTCAATCTGTGTAAATAACGTACATTACAATGCATGCATATAATACAATTAAACTAATTCATGCATCTCTGTGCAGTGCAAATGGTCCACGCTATATTCATGTTGACCAATTCAATCCCCAACCCAGTCTTCAGATCATGTAAGGCGTTAATTTTGTGATGTGTTACACATTACTATTCCATTTTGACTTATTGATTTATTGGTTATTGATAATCGCCCATTTTTAGTCATGTTTGAAGTAGGCTTCCAGTTTGGCTATTGCTGTTTTGCTTGCTATTTGTTTGGAGTAGCGTACACATTGTCAGAGGTATGCGTAAAAACACTCCAATCATGAATGCTTGTAATAACAAAACTAATACTGATAATGATTATGGTACATATAGAGCAGTCGAGTGATATACAGTAACTGGGTGAAATCACACACTGCAGTCAACATACTATGTCTAGCGACTATGACATTTCCATTTCTGACCAACACTAGCTGTGCCCTTGCTGCTGGCATCTATGCTGTTCGTGGCAATGATGAAATGGCTTCCAAACTGACTATGGCTCAATACTATTTTTGGACATTCTATTGCGGCTACTTGGGCACACTCTTACTATTTGCTGGTGTTCGCTTGATGCGGTTGCTAGATAAACATTTGCTAGTACAATCTGAATTAAGGGTTAACATTCAAAAGGTCAAAACCGGTGCCCTGAAAGTTAGGATTATCGTTGTCGTCGGCACATCTTGCATGTGGATTTTTGCATTTCTATTGGGATTATACAGTGCATGTCGTGAAGCTGTCATGATGAATCAAGTTACCAATATGGTTGTTGCTGCGGTATGGCTATTTGCAGGTCCAATTGCAACATTCTTTGTTGAAGTTGCAGTGTTGATCAAGTAAGCTCTTCAAGCAGGCTTACCATCTATCGAATCTAACTAGCCTTTCACTGTTTTTGTAGTCCTGAAATTGCTGCTCAACTAGGGCATCTTTCTTTTGGATCCTCATCTGATTCTCGCTTATCACAGGATCAACTTGGTGGTAATAGACGGAAGCTGACATCCTTCGAATTAGGTCTTTCATCAAAAGCTAAATCAACCCAAAGTAACTTCATCACAAGCACATCTCAATTAGATGAAGATGTTCGTTTTTCTTTCAACATTATCAAACGGCCAGAAGATTCAATGGATGTATTACTGCTAGACGAAAAAGAGAGCATTAGCACTAGCAGCGACAGCAACAGATTAACAAAAGTTGAACAAGAGCAACAAAAGTACAATGCCACCATAGGCAGAGTGCGCACTCCCCCTCCTTTCAGAACCACTACTAGCAGCAGTGCAAACAGTAGCGCGTTCTAATTACGCTATTCATTCTTAACACGAATCTTTTCTTGAATACCTATGGTCATATACACATAGACTTTGTTCGTTATAAACTACACCTGTACATACACTTTTAATCACTCTATATACATATATCAATCCAACTATGAATAAATTCAACAACCTAACATTTTATTGCTAAACTATCAGCTGAAGCAACACCATTAATGAGAATAATAGCTTGCGGTAAGTAGTTGCCCACATCCTCAAAAAAAAAACATAATTCAAGTAAAATTTCGTTGATAAAGTACGGAGCGGCTTTTTCGCTTGTAAAGGGTGATATGGTGCATGGCCTTTGACGAATTCATTTATCTTTTTTTCTCTTGGCATCATTCATTTCCTCTTCTTCTAGCTTGTTTAATTCTAGCAAGACTTCCAACTTTCTCTTTTTTCGTCTGATTCTCTCATTTTCATCATTGTCTTCCGTTCTTTTCTCGAGCAACATTTCAGATTTCACCAAATCCGCCATGGTATCAACTAACTCGTCTTTGAGCGAAGATGAGTAAGACAACCTATTTGTATTCACAGTTGCTGTCACTGAAGCAGATGCAGATACTGTTGTAGTGGTCGTAGATGCTCTTGCAGTGGCCCTTGCATCTGCTGATGATGATGAGGTAGCCGACGCTTCCGAATGATCATGAGAAAGGGAGGTAGATTGATAGTCTATATTAAATTCGTTAAGCTTATGTTTATTCGAGTGAAATGTATGCTCTGAATCAATGTATGAACATTTTTTATGGGCAGACATACCTGAGGATGACGAGTCGCTGGACATGTTGTATTCAGATGTGTGAGTAGTTGAGGTAAACAAAAGAAAGAACACATTGATTGAAAACCACCGAATATATATCTAGATCTTGGAGACAATTGTAGACTGTCTGTTTCGTTTAGCTGGACAACGCTGCATGAAATTAGCCACACCATATGTATTTATCACTCACACTATCATCATAAGTTTGACGTTCAATATTTACAGAGCATCAAGCGCATGCATATTTTCCTTGACACCCTTTTTGCATTTTCTGGAGATAGGCTCATCCAACTTGAACACAACAAAAACCATTTGATAGCTCTAGATATAATGTATCTAGCATGCTGTACTAATTTTGGCTGCCCAGTGTATCCTATCTTTAAGGAAATTGCTCCAGAGCTACATCCATTTAAAAATCGGCCATTTCGAGCGTTTTCCACCATTACTCATCGGCATCGTCCTCTTTAACAAATCCAATTTTAACACGCTCTAGTCAAACAAAGTACAGGCAACAATATTAGTCAGACTCCTGACCAACATTTATATAGTAATCCAATCACTTTTTACAAATGACATATGCTCAAAATCTTCAAAGTTACAATATCATCCTTATCTCATCAACCATCCCAGCTACAAAGATACCAATTGCACAGCCATATAAAACGCAAAAATCTGATATAAGAACATACTAGTTTTAAAGTTCTGGCATTAGTATAAAGCCCAATTTTATTTCAATGTTTACAACGGTTTATCTCACTTGCTGTCCAGCCTTTCAGCCAATCCCATCGCTAGAATGGGCTCGGCACACACAAAAATCCTAGAAAAAAAATGCGAGGGTTTCCCTCTGTTTTT
>JAXQGS010000611.1:0-16571 GCA_037040325.1 Mucor sp. M7501 | reverse complement strand
TCTATATTAGGCTATTTACTAGTATTTGAACCCCCGCCTAACAAAAAAACAGAGGGAAACCCTCGCATTTTTTTTCTGGGATTTTTGTGTGTGTCGAGCCCATTCTAGCGATGGGATTGGCTGACAGACTGGACAGCAAGTGAGACAAATGTTCTTAAATATTGAAATAAAAATGTGCCTTATAATAATGATACAGCATTGAAATTAACATGTTTCTATATCAGTTTTTTGCCTAGTTTAAGCAGGTGTAACTGGCATCCTTGTAGCTAGCATGGTTGTTGATAAATCATCGATGATTTTATAAATTTATTGGATCCGCTGAGCAGACGCTTCTAGCAAAAGCCATTGGATAACTATATACATGTTGATTGGATCTTTACCCAAAGCTGTTGGCAGTACTTTCTTTGGCTAGGGCGTGTCAGAATTGAGCTTGTAAAAGACGATGTCGATGAGTGATAATGAGAAATGCTCAAAGTAGTTACTTTTTGAAGGGCTATAAATCTAAACTTCACTATGTAAATTTTATAGCAAGCTTAGTGGCTACTATTGTTTCTTTTTCAACTCTCTGTACAGTGATATAACTCTTGGGATAGTCTACAATAAACTTCAAAAATTCACAGCTTGGAGTGTGTAATCAAATAGCCACCCAAAGCGCAATTTCGTTCAAAGTCAAATGTCATTAAAGATGTCATTCATTAGAATTATTCATGCAATTTGAATCCATTTCAAAGCACAACAAGGAGTTTGTGTAATACAATACAAAGTGAAATGTAGCCGATTCCAAATACAAATAGTGAATTAACTAGACATCACGCGAAGATAATAAAATCAGCGATCCCTTCTTCTTTGATGGCAAGTATAGTATATGTATGCTGGCATCTCTAAATGTCTACTGCGATTTGTATTTTTAAAACAAACTTTTCTAGTGCGTAGAACGATGCACTCTGGGAGATATAAATGGCATCACTACCAGTACAATCGTTTGATAGGCAAGACACATCAAATTAACAGTGGGTCGCCATTTCAAAAAAATACGTGTTTAAGCTATAATGTTTATTTGAAATTTATAGACATCAAATGGTTTCATAGTGTAATGGTTATCATATCGGTCTTTGAATCCGGTGATCCGAGTTCGATTCTCGGTGAGACCTTTTTTTTTATTTTTCTAACTGGGTGTGTGTAGCCAAGAGGATGTACACTAACCGTGGCAAATAATCATGGAGTAGTTCAGGAAAAATAGCTAGTGAATTGATATTGAAAGAGTGATTCTTGTTAATTGAGCTGCGCCAACTTTTTGTGCCAGCGCTAAAAAAAGAATTTTTGGCGATATCGCATTTGCTAAACCGCATAGTAACATAGCAGTCGATGTTATCTGCATGGTCACTGTTTGCCGCTAATGTCAAGTCAATTACAAATTAAGAGTGACACATCCTCCACTAATAATACTAAATGTTGTCAAGCCTGAGACGTTCCCATCAAAAACCGAGTTGTGTCTGTTGTATATCGAGTCAATTTCTAGTCAGGCCATTGTCGTACTGCATGTAGCAAGAGCATTGTGATTCAAGTTCCGGCATCTTGCAAATGATCGCGTCTTCTAGGACCTTCCTTCAATCATTCGCCCCTTCTTTCTTCTTCTTATTTCTAAACAAGTTTTATAATCAATTCGAGATGCTATTGACCGTAACAACAGATGGCGAAGAGATGTATAATCTCGATATTGATAACCAAATGGCCATTGAAGATGTGAAAGCCTTGTTAGAGGCAGAGGTAATACAGCCTAATGCGGATTTTGTCCAAAGCTTTAATGTCGACCATCTATAGTCTGGTGTACCTCCTCAATCACAACACTTATTTTTCAGTGGAAAAGAACTGAACGAAGCTAAAAAGACATTGGAAGAGTACGGCGTTGGTGAAAATGAAATCATCCACATGCAACAACTAGCGCCACAACAGCAAGGACAACAACAAGGACAAGCCAGTTCAAGGTAATTGATTTGTTTTATTGCTAGTCGATGCACTTTATTAATCAATCGGCTTTGACTTTCTATCAGTAGTGATTCTAACTTTGATCTTATGCGTCAACATGTTTTGAGAGATCCTCGTCTTTTGCAACAATTAGAAAGTGTAAGCTGATTGTGTGATGTTCATTTGACATGTGGGTCTAACAAACGTTGTGTTAGACAAATCCCGAATTGGCTCATGCTGCTAGAAACGACCCCGCAAGATTCTCTGCTATGGTTCAACAAATTGAACAGACTAGACGCTCTGCAGAAGTGCAAAAATCACAGCTGGTAGGTTTATGGTGAAGCGCTTTTTCAAACAAACACATCTAACATGGAATCAGGCTGCGCTTAACGATGATCCTTTTGACGTTGAAGCTCAAAAGCGCATCGAAGATGCCATTAGACAAGAAAACATTGCTGCAAATTTGGAAGCTGCCATGGAATACAACCCTGAATCGTTTGCTAGAGTAAAAAAATTGCGCCAGCATTCTGGCCTATTCTGCAAAAGCTAAATTCATTGTTGATAGGTCACTCGTCTGTACATCAATGTGGAAATTAACAACAAGCATTTGGTGGCTCTTGTCGATTCAGGTGCTCAGAGCACAGTCAGTAAGTCGAGGTATTGCGAGATGGCGAACACGTACTGACATGGCTGTATGCAATAGTTAGTCCAGAGACAGCTGAATCATGTGGGTTAATGCGATTATTGGACACACGTTTTAGTGGTGTAGCTAAAGGTGTAGGCACCGCAAAGATTTTGGGTCGTATTCATAGTGCACAAATGAGATTATCGCAAAACTTATTCTTGACATGTTCATTCATTGTGGTTGAAGGAAAAGGATCCGAATTACTCTTTGGTCTCGATATGCTGAAGAAACACCGTGCCTGTATCGACCTTCGAAAGAATGCATTGACATTTGACAGTTGCGATATTCCCTTTTTAGCAGAGCATGAGCTCCCCGAAAAGCAACGTAGAATGGAGATTCATGGCAGCGATGAAGATGAAACAGCAATTGAAGGTAGAACAGTTGTGCCTCAAGTCTCTACTCCTCCACCAGTTTCCACTGCTTCGCCAGCAGCAACAGGTTCAGCATCCACACCAGCAGCGCCCGCTTTCAATACAGCTTCGACACCATCACCAGCATATCCAGAAAAAGACATTAAGCTTCTCACTGACATGGGAGTCAGTCGTCAGGTACAGTGTGTGCATTTCTTTCGATAACGTTGTAAATCTAACTCGAACTTTCAATGAAACAGGAAGCTTTGAATGCTTTGGAGATGGCTGGTGGCAACCCTGAAGTAGCAGCAAGCTTATTATTTTAACGAGAAAATTGACAACAATAAAATAGTGTAATTTCATTCCAAGAAGTGTGTGTTGTTTACATTGAATCCTAATTGGGATGATTCCCTTTTCCCGCTCCCCTTTTTTCGTCCATGTATTTATATTACATGCGCTTCGTTTCTCCTTGAAATAGACCTCTCTTTTTTCTTTCTCTCTCTCTTTTTCTCTACTATCTATACAATGGTAAATATTACAGGATACATCTGAAGAAACAAGACTTAATAATGAGCATTGATAGAATACTGCAAATCAATCTACAGATCCAGAGGTATACTACTTGAAGCAAGAACGCATCGGTAAGTGCATTTAAGCCGCTTTATTTCATTGTTGTCTGATTTTTATACAAAATACAGGCAAAGGCTCTTTTGGCGAAGTGTTCAAAGGGTAACTCAACCTCAAGCGTTGCAACATCAAATAAGGTTCATTAACGCGATGAAATAGACTGGACAGACGTACAAACAAACCAGTTGCCATCAAAATCATTGATCTTGAAAGTGCAGAGGATGAAATTGATGATATACAACAGGAAATAGCCATTCTCTCACAACTGGACTCACCTTTCGTAACAAAGTACGCACCACTCCTTTTTTCCTTAAAAATAGTCTTCTAATCCTCCCTATTTTATAGGTACCATGGATCATATCTTAAGGGTACTGGCTTGTGGATTATTATGGAATATTGTTCAGGTGGTTCCTGCAGCGATTTGGTGAGTATCTGGCGCTTGTTTGATCGTCAGTTGCTGATATTTGAATGGCAGATGAAAATGGGTACTATCCGAGAGGAGTACATTGCAATTATCATCAAGGAACTGCTAAAAGGCTTGGATTACCTTCATAACGAAGGGAAATTGCACAGAGGTAAGGAGGCGGGAGGAGACGTTTTCATGTAGAGATGTACTCATGCGATCTTTCGATTTTAGATATCAAAGGTAAAAAAGACTAAGCGATTGCTATGATCAAGCATCTAATCCTTCAGTTTAGCTGCTAATATTTTGTTGAGCTCGACCGGTGAAGGTAAGCTGTATAAAAGTTGGCAGTAGACGGTCCAAGTTTATTGACGATTCCATTAGTCAAGTTGGCAGATTTCGGTGTATCGGGACAAGTAAGTACTAATATAGTAATATCAAAACAAACCATTCACATTGAAATTTCTGTATAGATTACTGCTACTCTTACCAAGAAGAACACATTTGTTGGAACTCCAGTGAGTGCCTAAAGTAGCGTGTTGGCAGAAAACATACTTATGCGCTTTTGTGTAGTTTTGGATGGCACCAGAGGTCATTAAGCAGTCTGGCTACGACTACAAAGCTGACATTTGGTCTCTTGGTATCACAGCAATCGAACTCGCCAATGGAGAGCCACCCTATGCAAAAATGCACCCTATGAAAGTACTATTCCACATACCCAAAAACGAGCCTCCAACACTTGGTCCTCCTCACAGTAAAGCGTTTCGCGATTTTGTGAGCATGTGTTTACAAACAAGTCCAGCCAACGTAAGTGATACTGTTTTAAATGTGTCTGCTCGTCGTTCATTGTGTGTTAACATGGCTGAACCATCAATAGCGTCCCACTGCCAAAGATCTACTCAAGCACAAATTCATCAAGAGCAGCAAAAAGGTAGCCTATTTGACTGAGCTTATTGAAGGACACGAGAGATGGATAAGTGCAAATGGCCGTGATGATGATTCTACGGAGGAGGAAGACAAGTAAGTTGCTGCGTGATGGGCTACCCAACAGCAAGGTTGTAACACACATTTTTAATTCAAGTGTGGAAGAAGATGATGCAGATGGATGGGATTTTGGCACAGTCAAACAGGCGCCACCACAACTATCGAAGCCACCACTTCAGCAAATGCATCACTCACCAAGCCAGTATTCTGTCAATAGTTTCTCGACTGAAAACAAATACCAGCAGCAGCCACCACAGCAATTACCGCGCACTGTAAGCAGAAATCAAGTAACCCCTCAACAGCAACAGCAACCAGCACCTTCTTCTCGAGTAAATGAGGTAACGGTAAGTAGATATACGGGTGTCCAAGTAGTGTCATGCTAATATAAAGTGAATTGTTGTCAGAATAAGCTACAGCAAACCGGCTTTAGACATAGCACAAGCGAATACGAAGACGTCAATCAAAGCACTGTGCGTGCAGCAGAGATTGGAGCTTATCCTAGATCCAACAAGCGGAGCAGCATGATTCAGCAACCTGTTGTCTCTAACCCATTACCACCACTTCCAAATAAATCTCCTTCCACACGAAGCATTAGCACTGTAGCCTCATCAAGACAACAGCAGCAAGCAAATGATACAGCATTTTTGGAGATGATTTTACCCATGTTGGATAAAGTAAGTATCCGTTTTATATATATAATGCCATGCCATCTAACATTTGCTCTTTCCAATAGCTTCAAAAGAATTGTAAAAACCATAAAAGTTTAGCAGCTGTGGAATCATTACAAAAATCACTAGTATCTGTCGAGAGAGAGCTTCCTGGTACCGTAAAGGCTCTTTTTGAAGATGTATCTCAATTGCTGTAAATTTATCTATTCTTTTAATTCTCGATACATATCTAAGCATACATTAAAATCAAGAGCTTTTCATCAAAACGAGTTTCGTACGCCTGTCGCTAGTAAAATTTGTGAACCTCATGCCAAAGACTTGTCCTACTGAAGTTTCGATCATTTGTCATTAATCGTAAAAGATTTTCTTATGCAAGTTTCTCATATTTGCCGACAAGGAAGAGCCATTTATGGGCTATGCGTAATATGCAAAATATTTATCCACGCTCAAGGTATGAAGAAGCCATGGTATCGGCTCTTTTCCGAGAACAACTTCAAGTACTACCTCAACTGCATTTCGTAAAACCTATTTTTAAGATGAAAAGTACTTTTTGATAATGCTCCATTCAGCCCCCTCCTCGCTTAGCTGTTTGAGGGAGAGAGGAAAATTACAGGGCATGTATAGACCTTGCTAAATGAAGCATCTTGTACAAGGAACTTTTGTTTTTCCATGTTATGAATACATCAACTGCATACAATCTTGAGTTTTTTTTTATTTGTTGTTAGCGATAAGCATATAAAATCTAGTGTTTAGAGGAAAGATGGTAAAGGAGGGATAAAAAAGAGGCCGTTTCTATTGTAAAACTGACATTTTTAGTTGTGGTATATATAAAAAAAAACTACTGCAGTGTAAAGTATAATACATCTCTTTGATCTTAATTTACATGTACGTATGTTCTCTCTCCATAACGTTAAATACTGCCGCTTGTGCGGCCAATCCCCAATCTGAGAATACTTGTTGGCTGTCTGGTCCTACCAAGAGGTCGTCAGCAGGGTGTAAGCTTGTAGCATGTGCTACAACAGTAGATGTTGCTACGGGCATGACAACCGGAGGAACTGGAGGAGGTGGAGATGAGGATGTTGACTTGGGCATGTTGTCTTGTGTTGTAGACATGCTGGTCGTGTGAGTTCTCTCGTGTTTGCGCAAGGACCGAAGATGATAGTATGCTTTACCGCACTCATCGAACGTACATATATAAGGTCGAATGTTGGAGTGGATCTTGGCATGCGTTGTCAGGGAATCAGGTCTAGAAAACTTCTTTCCACAGTCTTTATAATGTCAAATCAGGGTTTGAAAACAACCGTATAGCAGTATTCAATTACCTGGTTCTTGACACATAAACGGCCTCTCTCCTGTATGTGTACGCAGATGATTATGCATCTTGTGCCTTTTCGTGAAAGGCTTCTGGTTGCGAGCACAATCCTTCCATTGACAATAATAAGTGGCCTGAATGTAACAGTAGAGCAGCGTTTAAAGAGAGGCAAATATGTCAATCATGTCTCATACACAGACATACCTTTCCGCTGCCAATATGCTCGCTCTTGACATGGTTGATAAGTTCATCAAGCGAATTTAGTTCCTTTGAGCATGCATCCCATTTACAAATCAGGGTTTCTTCCTCCTCATCATCATCTTCATCTAACTCAGTATCAGTGTGTGAAGCGGATCTAATCTTACTAGATGTGGCTGTTGTAGATGGCTTGCGAGACATGGGAGCAGTCGCTGCATTGGCTACAATGGTATGAGCAGGAACAGTGGCAACAGAGGCTGATCTTGCTACAGCACATTCATCTAGTGTAACAAGTTTAGAATATTAAAATATGAGCCAATTTCTTTTTTTACTTTATACCTTTCTGTTTGACCATAGATGTTTGTGCTACTTGCTTCTCCTTTTCAAGTTCAATGACTCTTTCCAATAACTGTTCATGAGTCCATAATTCTAGTTTGGCAGAGAGAGGATCAAAAGTAGCCATATCTGGAATAGGTGGAGGCGATGTAGCTGCTCCAGAGCCATAAATATCTAGTTTACCCAAAGATCGATGTCTTTTTGCCTTTAATGAAGATTTGCGAGATTTGGTGATTGGTGGCTGCTGCTGCTGCTGCTGCTGCTGCTGAGAGATCATGGCAGAATCCACTGGCGTATTCACATTCATAGTTTCGTTGTTTGACTCTTTGTTCTTTGTGTTGCTATTCACACTGGTTGAATACGGCGTTGATACAGTATGTCTTCTTGGAAGCGGACGTCTATTCTTTCTATCCACGTATTGCTGTGGCTGTTGAATATCATGATTACTTCCATAATGTAATATATTTTGTGTACTGTAGTTTGGATGCATCCCTATATTGGTCGGTACAATGGGAGTTTCTGGGAATACGTGATTATCAAGTCCATTATGGAACATCTGCTGATGATAGCCAGTAGGTGACATAAAGGCAGTGTCCTACGGATTCACGTTGCTTTATGAGAATTCGAAGCATTTCATACTTGTTCCTACATACCATGGCTTGATTAGTGAATTCAGGGCTCATCATCATATTATGCGTAGGAGAGGTTGGAGACATGGTATCAATCATCATGATAGATGAGTTGTTGGTAGTGACGGACGTTGACGAGGGCGAGTATACTACGTTCTGCATTGTATTTACAAACATTTGGTTGCTCTCCATTGCAGTAGTTGGGGCAAAATAATCATCAATCTCCATATTCATGATATGGTTAGTTGCCATGTCAACAGGAGTGTAATTTGGTTGTTGGTTGTGCTGATAGTTTAGGGGAAAAGCAGTTGGCGGAGGGGATGTAAACATTGGTATATTAGTTGCAATGGCAGTAGGATGATGACTTTTGACTACAGGCGTAGTCGTAATATGAGGTATATATTGACTATTATTACTGTAATATTGGTTATCTCCTGTCTAAAAATACACATTCATTAATTGGAAAGTATTGCATTATAAACAGGCTCATCCACTTACAACAGCAAGACCATTGTTATTGTTATTGTACAGTGCTTCGGGTGATATCATTTGATTTGCTGTTGCCATGGTTACAAACGAGGCATTATTCTCGCTGTCATTGCTACGGGCCAAGAAATGATTCTCCATGTTTTGCAATAGATAAAAAGCTTAAATGTGATTCCCCCTTAATGATTTAATATAGAATAGATGATTGACAGCTATACGAAAATGATCATGCTCATGTTAATTCATCACATCTCCGTTCAAGATCGTCAGATGCTTACTTTCTTTTAATGATAGCCAAACATAAATTTACTGATCCAACAACCAAATAAACTTGCTTTGAAGTAATATGAGATGGAGAGAAGAGAAAAAGAAAAGAGCAAAGAAGAGGAATAAAAGTGAAGAAAGAGAGAGAAAAGAGAGAAAAAGGGGGGATGGGGGAGGACAAGAAAAATAAAATAACTTGTTAAAGCAACAGTAGCTTACACAAAAGTGTATTACAGACGCAGACTTAATTTGCTCAACTCTCTAAATAAGTGATTCTTGGGTAGACCAACCTGTCATTACAACATGTCAGTAAGCCATTTGGTAAGAGAGCCGTTGCAAAGCAATACTTGCCACATTCCAGTAATCTCCTTGAATCGACTCTACAAACAATGATGCCTGACCTTGAATGCCATATCCACCTGCCTTATCAAACGGCTCACCTGAATCAACATCTACAGCAATAAACATAAGTGATATATCCCAAATAAGAATGTAGACCACTTACAGGCTTGTATAATCTCAGGATCCATCTGACTGAATTGCACTTGTGTCCGTTCAACAAACTCTATTCTTTCAACTTTATCATTGATCTTGTACATGATTTGAACGCCAGTCAAGACGTAATGGCTCTGTCCATTCAACTGTTGAAGCATTGCCAATGCATGCTCTTTATCTCTAGGCTTCTCCAAGACGCACTCATCCTTAACAACTACAGTATCGGCAGCGATAACTATGTCTGCAGTAGGCAGCTTGTGATCTTGCTGTGTGCAAGATGAGTAAAATGCTATCGTTGACAGAGTGTCATTGCATATTTACCTGACATCTCTCGAATACTTCCTTTACTTTCATGTAAGCTGTGTCTGCCACGTATTCTGCTCGGGTCTCGTACGCTGTAGGGTCGTTTTCATCGGGCTCCAAGGTAGTTACTACAGAGAAATTCAAGCCCTAATGTCCTGTTAATCATAGTTGACGGTCCAATGATGGTGATGATGTACCATGTCTGTCAGGATTTCTCTTCTCCTAGGAGATGCAGATGCAAGCACAATCGTCTTTTTGGATAGATTGTTTAATACAGGTAAATTCAATGACATTGCAAAGGTGGTATCATGCAAACAGAGGTATGAGCGATTCACTTTTACATCAGAATGGCTTGAAGCGGCGCCATCTAGACGTCATCAAAAGGGATAGCTAACCTTGCCTCCCAAAACAAATCTTGTTGTAGTGTTTTTTATCTACCCCGCCTTTCGTCTTTTTGTATATTAACACTCTATTAACAACCACCCCCATCTCTTTTCACACATAAATTGATAGAATATGGTAATTTGATAGTGCAAATTGGACATTGCAATCTCGAAAAACTAACGAAAAACATGTAGCCTGTACCTTTCGAAGCACTTCTTCCTTTCGCCATTATTGCCGGTATGTTTACCGTCACTGCAACAGGCTTGAACGTTACTAGATACCTGGGCAATGATAAAAAGGTCAGCGAAATCTCATACACACTAGCACCAGCAATCGCATTGACATTTTTCATAAAATAGCCTACAAGATATGGACTTGATGTTTGGGAGAAGCAAATGATGGAGCGTGATAGACGTTTGACTGGATCACTTAGAGGACAAACCGTAAATAGAAAAGAATGCCAAAATATACTTTCCAGCAAGTACTGATTATGATTTGATTTAGGATCAACCTATTGCTCCATTAGCATTTGCCACCAATAGGTATGTGATGAAATACATATACGACATTGCAGGGCCAGTTACTAACAATAATTATAGCATTTGGTATTTGGAAAAGAAGAGATCACACTAAACAAGACGCACCAACTCATTGATACATACAATAAGATGAACTGACATAATAAAAGAAACGATGCTTTTTAAATAGACACTGCGATGATTGGAAATCTCTCAACATGTGTAGAGTACTATCAAGTAGTATGTAGAAGGACAGCATTGGACGAAAAGAACGAGGGAAGGGGGGAGAGGCAGTTTCAAAAGGGTCTGGATCGACTGTGAAGGATCACATTTGGGATATTGCTTCATGTTATAACATAATTTAATGCAAGTTGCCATCAAATATTGGCGACAGTACACAGCGTTAAAGAGGAAGTGCTATTAAAAGATAAAAGCTATGCGATCCCAGGCACGATCACTCATGCTAACCCCGTAAAATGCAGCGCGAGATGCACTCTTTAAACTTTCACGTTGGTTTTGCATGTGTGGACCGTATCAAAAGTTTTATTGGCAGGTCATGGTTTGAGAAGCAAACAGTGGCAATTGCGCATAATGGTACACTTGGGTGTTATAATACTGCACATGCAAGGCAACACATATATTTCCCTGGAGATGAAAAAACATGTGTTTCGCCTGCGACATGCGATTAACGCGCAGCATTGGTTTGTGCCTTAATGAGAACATGCATTTGATAGAATGTAGAATTTACATCGATCTCTTTATTTAAAGGGTGTTATAATGCTTCTTGCTTGTGCAGATCTTGCAATTGTTGTTGATTTAAAGGCTTTCTTGTTACACTGAACAGGTGTAATTTATCTCTCATGTACACCTTCATCATGGGATCCTCTGTAATGTCCTTGAAGATGAATTTCTTTTTGGCAGCTTGAAAGAAGAGCTTGTCAGCATTTCTTCTTTTTCTGTACGTCAGATAGATGGTGGATGTTGGCTTGTTTGTCAGCGCAAAAAAGGTCTCTAGTAGAGGAATGAATGCCACTTCGAGATAAATGCAGTCTGAGGCCAATATCACGTCTGCATCCAGGACCTGAGACATGTTGGGTATAGCCTCTCCCCAATTCAGAACATCTGCTATCACTGATTGTTCGAGATGATTGAGCTTGATATTCTCTTGCATTAACCCCATCATTGGCCTGTATGTATCGTGCAAGTGTTAGTAAGTGAATGTATCTAATCCATCACAGGCTGTGTTTTCTTACAATTGGTCTGTAATCACCATTTGGCTGATAGCAGGACATAGCTTGGCTACGGCCAGCCCCACAAGGCCTGTGCCTGACCCGATTTCAACAATCTTCTGGCCCTCGAATAGCTTGCCATTCAACTGACCGTTTTTCCAAATGAAGTAGTCAATCATCACATTAGCACACTTCCAAATCTTGCCGCCACAACCTCCACTCATGTCTTGCGCAAGGAAGATAGGATCAGATAAACCATCAAATGTAATGCTTCCTGTGTGTGCTTTGACTTCCTGCTCTCGTTCACTAACGTAATCAAATGTGCCGAATGCTGGTACTGACTGTTCAATTATAGAAGACATGTTTATAATTAGTTGAAAGAGGTAGTTCATCTTCTCCTCACCACTTATACCTAATGCAAAGCAGTCCTTGATTGCGTTTGATAAATAAGCTTTGCGGATGTTCATTTGGGAGGCTGAAAGATTGGCAAATGTAGACCAATGGCCATGCGTGGGTGATTAAGCAGCATCAAGGTTGTCTTGCCGTGTATGTTACATCTAACAAAGCTCTGGCTTATGATTTGCAATCGACAGATACGGCTATCGGTTTGTAAGCATACAGATCGCTATGCCATTTATGTCTGCGTTTTAAATTGTGGCTTTTCACCAAATTAAGAAAAATTGACAGATTCAGGTACCGTATCAGATCAGAAATACCTTTGGAGACACTTTTATTCACATTTTACGCCTTGGCATGTGAACCGATCTGTAATATTCGTGAATACGCCAAAAAATTCAAAATTTCTGTTGTTTAGGTAACAAATTCATCGTGCTCTTTATTTGCTTTTCGATTTTACTCCTGTCTATAGGATTCATGCGCCCCTTGAGTATCCGAGAACCCATAACTGAACGCATTGTTACACTGATTTCAGGAGTCAGAGAAAAGCTGTTTTCTCTAGATGCAATGTTATTATTGCGTAGTACAATCAGTTTGAATAAATAAACAGATGCATCGCTCTTAGAGCAGTACATGTCATGATGGTCCGTGCATAGCTAATTCTACAATATATCATGATTACAATGCGCCAGTTGTAATCTACTGTCCAGGAACAAACAAGACAAGTGTTGATATATCAATTCATAGCATCTATCTATCAAAGAATCTCGCTTGGTAGTGTATCACGTTAAACAGCAAAAACGCCATCGAATCTCGATAGTTGTGTGCGATGTTACGATTGTATATAGTATATATATCATGTTTTATTGTTTCATAAAATTTGTGCACGCATAATAGGATTGCTATAGAGTTTAAAAGTGATTTCATAAGTGTATGTAATTAATTGGGTCTAGTATTGATTTGGATATTACAACGAAAGAGTGTAAAGCTATAGGAAGACTCATTTTCAAGTAAGGAGCAGAGACGAGTGGGCGGGGAAAGGGAGGCGGCATCAATGTAAATGGGTATATGTGGTAATGAATGATGTATCTGTCAATTGCAGATGATTGATTCAATTGGAAGCATGTAAATGCGAGTGGTTGCTAGTAGTAGATGGACAACAAAATACACATTTTCTGAATAGATCTTTTAGTGTAAATTTGATTGTGAAATTATAAATGGAGTGAGCAGTTGGTGGATTGGGTGGGTTCGGAGGTGGTGGTCGCGGTGGAAGAGGAGGACGAGGTTTCCTCCAGTTTCTTCGACTACTGCTCGAACTTGGCTGCACTGTTAAAAAGAGATGAACTTTACTGCTATTTTCATGCTTGATCCAAAAGATACTTACTGATTTTTTTTCTTTCTTTTGGCTGATTTTCCCGAGAAAATTAAGTTTTTCGTATTTTTTTGTAATAAGCGTTGAATTGGAAGATGTGCAAATGTGAATACCATCAAGGATGAATGCTAGCGTTTTCTGTTTTTGTTTTTGTTTGACAAAATGTGATCAGCAACAACAAAAAGAATGGATTCCAAAAAAAAACCTGTTTTTTTTAATTTTGAAACGAAATGCTGATCATCCAAAGAAAGAAGAAGGGTCCAGCAATATTAACAAGGTGATATAAAAAGAAAAAAAAAAAGAAACTATCAGATTGTTTTGGTGAAATGTTTGGGTTTTTTATATTAAATCAAGAAGAAATTATAGGAGTAAGCATTTGCGAACTTTCTCTCTTGTAAGAGAAAAAAAAAAGTTGCCTTTGTGGTAGAGCATGTTATCATGTACATGAGGTTCCTGTTCATCTGTCGCGGCTTTCAGGTAAATTGTAATGCTTGATGACCTTTTTCGCTGGCTAAAATGCCACATTTTTCGCATCCAAATGTCGAGAGATTGTTGTAAAGTTCATCCCGTTTTCGATGAGCTTTTCTCTCTAATATAAAGCAATGTAAGGGAACTATATATTGACGAATTTTACACAACTGGACACTGTCAGTAATATTTGAGAAATGCGAAAAAGCAGCCTTCGATCAAAGCGTAATTGTCTAAAATTTATTATATTAATTTCACCAAGGAGCAATGATAAAATACACAAAAAAGCATTGCTTGCGTTTCTTGTTGACGCTAGCATTGAACATTGCCGTAAGCTGTAGAGTATATCACTGGTCGTCATCATCAGCTCATCGCTAACCATCATCTGTATATCAGCGTGTAGGCATCGATACGCGGCGAGCCTTTTTGTACAAAAAGGGAGGCCACATGGGAATTCGGGAATGAAATATAAGATGCTATGCTTCTGTATTCTCCTATGTAAAAATGTAGCTTGTCTCGTTTCGCTATAAATGGGTTATAACCGAGACTCGTTTGCTAGATCGCAAGTGACATAGGAGCAATCAAAATGACAGGGATTGTTCTTTATTAAACACCATGGATCGGTAAAAAGTTATATGCTCGTCATGTATGAACGTGCATTGGCTAGTTGTGTATAAAAGACATGTAATGTATGCAAATGAGCACAGTGCTTCAATGTGTATATACAATGCAAGCAGCCAGTGCATGCTGCGTGGGCACTCATATCATGATTTAGTAGTTTTATGCTGTGGCAATACGTACGAGTGATGCAATTACAGATGCAACTGTGCCATATGCTTATTAATGAGCCACAACATGTCAGCTTGATGCCATGAGCTTCGAAATGCATGATATCACTTTCCAGCAGCTATCGATTTCTCGGTAGCAGGCACTCTTTCAATTCTCCATCAGCGATGAAAATGTAGTTTTCGTTTCGAAAGGAATAGAATCAGGGAGATTAATATATAGAATGGAGCGTTTTCTTCGTCATTTAGAGGAAAGGGAGGCCCACAAACGAGACACAATGGAATCGATATGTGAACAAACATGGAATATTTAAGAATCTCAGAAGACTCAATATTTATATTTATTTCATACAAATAAGAAAAAAAGGGGAGGGGCAAAGAGGACACAAAGAAATGGAAGAAGAGTTATACGATGATGGGGGGTATCACGAAAAAAAAAGCATGGTATCTATTAGCTACCTACTGGTGAAGAGAAGGAGAGCCGCTGCTGTTATTCACCATGTCCTTCTCGATTGTCTCAATTGCATCAGACACCTTTCTGAATAAGTTAACTTGGCCAACGACATTTAATAAGCCAGACTTTCTAAACAGTGCCATGGGCTTTTCTCTTAGTCGCACAAAGAAGACCTTGACGTTTCTTGCGTGGTACGCCTCGACGACTTCGTACAGAATCTGGACAGCACTAGTAGTGTATATAAATGTTAGAAGCAGTTTCTCTGAAAAAGCGCAAGGCGACATACCTGGCGTCGATCGTAGGCATGTTATCCACATCAAAGATGACATAGGAAAGGCCACCCAAGCGAGGACTTTCAGAGGGATGGATGGACATGTCACCGAATTGCTCCAGTCTGCGCAGTCTGTCCTTGAGCTGGCCAGTGTTTGCGAAAAAGAGGGGCTCATCGATACGCACTATGAGAACATCCTCAAGGTGCTCCACGACATCTGGGTCATCCTGAATAGGTCTAAATTTATTGTTTGTACCCTTGACTCTTCCCTATATACGAGTTAATTAATATATGAAAACACTTGAACTTCATGCTTCCCTTACCATGATAGATATGCGGGGGTAACTCGTTTCCTTGATTGTCAGGAGAAGAGACAGCGTTACAGCGAGTAATGTACCAAATTCGAGCGAAATGATGATGGTTGCGAGAAAAGTGACCATGAGCAGGCCCAAATCTCTCCAGGCACCAATCCTGAAGATAAAGTGGAGATCCTCTGGCAGTTCGCCCAGCAGCGAGAGCACAGCAACAAAGATGATGGCGGAGAGCACGCACTTGGGCAGGTAGTAAAAGTAGGGCAGCAGAAAGAAGATGGCAAACAAGGCAACCACGCCAGCAATCAGACATGCCATTTGGGTTCGTGCGCCAGCCTTATCATTAATTTTGCTACGTGCTACCTGATCAAGTAAGGGGGGGGGGGTTAAATATCATACAGTTTTGTCAACTCATGTCAATATAACTTACTGATCCAAATGCAGGAATACCCTGGAAAAGGCCGCTAACCATATTTGCTGCTCCTAATGCAACGAGTTCTCTGTTGGCACTCACCGAGTAGTTGTGCTTGCTGCTGTACGTCTTTGCAATCACCACGGACTCGACAAAGCCAATGATGGCAATCATGGCAGCAGTGACCAGCATGTCCTTCATGTGCTTGTTGTCGGGAAACGCTGGGATGGAAGGCAGTGGGATGGGACACGACACAATTTTCAAAA
>JAXQGS010000610.1:0-15772 GCA_037040325.1 Mucor sp. M7501 | reverse complement strand
CCCCGCCTAACGAAAAAACAGAGGGAAACCCTCGCATTTTTTTTCTAGGATTTTTGTGTGTGCCGAGCCCATTTAAGTGATAGGATTGGCTGAAAGGCTGGACAGCAAGTGAGATAAATAGGAAATAAAATTGGCTTTTATAATGATGCTAGAGCTTTGAATCCAACATGTTCCTATATCAGTTTTTCCCCTAGTTTATGGTTGTGTAATTGACATCCTGGTAGCTAGCATGGTTGTTGATGAATTTATGAATTTTTAAATTTGTTGATTTTGAGCAGATGCGACTAGTAAAAGCCATTGAATTACTACACAAATTTTGGCTGAATATCTAGCCAAAGCTGTTAACCCTACTTTGTTTTACTTGAGCGTGTTAGAATTGGGCTTGTAAAAGACGATGTCGATGAGTAATGGCGAAAAATGCTCAAGATGGCTAATTTTGAAGGGCTGTAACTTTGAATCTCACTATGCGAATAATAAAACGAGCTTAGTGGTTACTATTGTTTCATCTTCAACTCTCTATACAGTGGTATAGTTCTTAAATTAATCCAAAACAAGCTTTAAAAATGCGCAGCTTGGTGTGCGTAATGAAATAGCCACCGAAAGTGCAATATCGGTGGAAGTCGAATGATAACAAAAATCACATCTTAAATGTCAAGGTTGCATAAATTATTCTATGAAGATAGCGCATCCAAGCCCGATCAAGGTTACTGAAATCAACCTTTATGGTCAGTACTCCTGCATTGACTACTTCTTTAAACCAGACACCAACAACATTGACCAGATAATGCAATAACAACAACACCTATTGATTTTTATCATGACTGATGCTGAAAGCCCTATCCAGATGTGTAAACAAATACTCTTTTTTCTTTTACTCAAATACAGGATCTTCAGCTCATTTTTATACACAAACAAAATATAGTTAATTTCTATTTTACTATTGCATTATTTTTTCTGTAAAATCACTTTTAGCCCGATTTCACTGCAGCTAGTGCTTTGAAACTAAGTAGCAAGCTCATATACTGTATCAGTCTTATGCCAGGATCATTTTTATGACATTTCCTTATTCCCTCAATTATAAAAATTATGGCTTAAAGTGCAGCATCTCATAAACATGTGCATAAAGTTGGAAAACTGCAGTGGCAATTTAGCAGTACTGAGCACCAACATAACAAGACATATCACAGTTCATACCAGTACTTTTTTGATTGAGCCAAATTAAATCAAGCCGCTGTTAAATATCAAAAACTTGATGTGTGTATGTCAGCACCATCCTCAAGCCGAGAAATGCAATACATTGTATACAAATGTCCTGGCTTGCAAGGGATTTCTATTCATTTACAATTTAGTATCGCCTCAGTTGCTAATGCAAGTAGGTTTCTTGGCTATATTTGTAAAAGTTTCTCTGTTTACATTCAGTATATACCAAAAGCGTTTTTTGTATACACACATCTCTAGTAAGTGAATTTTACTCAGGCTCTTTTGCTTCCTGTGTGAGAGAAAGAAAAGTCGAGATACTTTCAAGACAAACCAGATCGACTTTCATGAACGATGTTGCTGCTGCGTCCAACGAAATTGTCACTTCCAACAACGTCTCCGGGGTTGCATTGAGAAAGATGACTAAACCTAATTATGTCAAGCAGTAGGTTGGCTTCAAGGTGATCTCAGATCAAGATGCCCCTGATTTCCCTTTGGTAGCTGCATGTGGCATGTGATACACATAGCATAATAGTTGCCCTTATACGAAGTATCAATGATTGCTAGCAATGGTGTCATATCCCTAAAATTCCAAGTCTTTGCATGTTGATAATAGCAAAAAAGTGGGGGTATGCCTCACTTACGTGTCATGGATCGTCGGATGTTGTTGTGCGGTTCAGCCACTTGTAAACAGAAACACGATTTCTTCCCATCGCTGAACCATGATTTATGCAAATGTGCACAACTTGGTCTTCTTCGAACAGCACTCTCGTGAATGCTATTGTATATGACCAGGCAATAGCAACGATACCAAAACAACAAGAAAGCGATCTTTGAAAAAAGGTATTTCCGCTGAATCAATCCATATTACTAAACGCCATTCTTGCAGGCATTCTACAGAGCTTAATTTTTCACACGTAAATTCATGTAGGTGACTTGTCCGCTTGTTTTTCCCCGGAAGCGATATTTGCTGACTATTTGGAAATACCTCCCTTTGAAAGTATATAAGCATTCCATGTTGCATTTCTCTTTTTTGTTTTCCTTTCCCCACACTTTTTTCATATATTCAATTTAACATGTCTGCTACTGATCGTTTAAACACCATCAAGGGTCATTTGTCTGGTAACTTCCCTAAGGGTATGTTGGCTGGTGAAGTCGCCATCATCACTGGTTCTGGGTAAGTGTTCTTGCTTCGGCATGTCATACACGAGTTGAGTGGAGACTCATGTCCATCTGTTAGTCAAGGTATTGGTAAGAGCTGTGCCGAGATCTTTGCCCGTGAAGGTGCTTTGGTTGTTGTCACTGATATTGATGCTGGTAAGTGTTCATCTCGTCAATTGGCTGTATCTGCATGTAACTAATCAACATACACTATAGCCAAGTCTGATCAAGTTGCTGCCGATATCAATGCTGCTGGCCTCAAGGCTATCTCCATCCCCGGTGATATTCTCGATGAAACCTTCCCTGAACGTTTAATTGAAGGCACCGTCAAGGCTTTCGGTAAGGTCAACCACATTGTCAACAACGCCGGTTTCACTTTCGATGGTATGCTTCACAAGATCACTGACAAGCAATGGGATTTGATGCTTGCTGTTCATAACACTGCCCCTTTCAAGATCATCCGTGCTGCTGCCAAGTACCTTCGCAAGAAGGATGGTGAGAACAAGAGCATTGTCAACATCTCTTCCACCTCTGGTCTTCACGGTAACGTTGGCCAAGCTAACTATGCCACTGCTAAGGCTGGTGTTGTTGGTTTGACCAAGACTATTGCTAAGGAATGGGGTGTCTTTGGTGTGCGTTGTAACACTGTTGCCTTTGGTTGGGTTGATACTCGTCTTACTCGTGCCAAGGAATCTGGTGCTTCTATTGAGGTCAACGGTCAAAAGGTTGCCCTTGGTATCCCCACTGGTAACAAGCCTGCTGCTGGTAATCCTTTTGCTGAAATTCCTTTGGGCCGTGCTGGTACTGCTGAGGAAGTTGCTGGTTCAGTCTTGTCTCTCTGTACTCCTTTGACTAGCTACATCACTGGTCACACTCTTGAAGTTACCGGTGGTCGTGGTATCTAAATTCCATAATCATTGCCTTCGTTTTTCTATATTCCTCAAAACATTTGTACATTAAAATAAAATTATCACAAATATTCTTTTTGTAAATCGTATTAGTGGATTTGTATCACCTTGGCATGATTTTCAACCGAAAGATTACCCTCTGGGTAATTGGAAAATTTGAAGTGTGGTAGTAGTTGAAGAAAATGGTCATATGAAAAGTAATGATAATTAATTTATTCCACGCTCCAATTTGGTTTTTGGAGTACTTGAAAGCAAATCCAATGGTGCCAGTTATAATAGAAATGAAGTTTTTGGCCAAGACGTCGAGATTTTGTATATCAAGGTGATTTTGCTTGTAGTAGGGGTTGCCTTGCATCATCCATAATAGATTGAATATATATACATCTAGTTAACCTCTTACAATGTTGGTCTTTTAATCATCCATATGATTCATCCAAGTGAGTGCCTCCGAAATCCTTGCTCAAACGTTGCATTGCTTGACAACATTTCGTAAAGGGCAGTAATTCAGTCTTGCTGATCTACTATCAAGTCAATTGCTTACCAATGCATTGTGTGCGAACAGTGGAAAACGGACACTAAAATCCAGCATTTGCCCTGCATATTACTAAACAGCTAGTACTACCAGCTAGTGCTACCAACGAGATTGAATGTTAGGGTGTATTAGTAACAGTTATAACCGAGTTGAAACGTTGTCAGGAGGGTATATTCAACCCAAAAGTGTCATCCTTTTTGCACTCCGTTCCGAAATGCTTTTGCTGATCACAGATCGACTGATAGTAATAAGCTTTATGACATGCAAACAAACAAACAATCAGTTAGTCAAGATTTCTCAATCAATGCCGCCCTGTTATAAATCCCATCCTTTTATCCAACTCGAAAACTTGCACCAATACCGAGCTCGGGAAATATGATTATGAAAATGTAAGTTTATTAGCATATAAGAGCATAATGGTAATATCTCTAAAATACAAAATGAAGTAGTCTATAAGTGGAAAAACAGAAAAAGTCTATGGATACAGGTGAAAAATGAAACAGAAAAGCTAGAGGAGTGAGGATCTACTGATGCTTGTTGGCCAATTCAGTGTGCTCCTCAATATCGACAGCATCCCAGGGGTAGACCAACCATTGATCAGGCATCTCAACAGCAGCAAAGTAGTTCTTCTTGATCTCCTCGGGCAAATCACGCTTCTTTTCCTTGAGCTTGTTATGAAGGACAAAGATACCCAAAACAGTGTTGGATTCTCCGGGCTTCATACCCTTACGAATCTCCTCAGCCTCAATATCCTTTTGAAGTTCCTCGACAGCGAAGGCCAGAGTGGTACGAGTATCATCCACCTCATCAACAATGAGGATACGACGACCCAAAAGAGAGATCTCAGAGTGAGAGGCACCAAAATTGAGCCATTGAGTCTTTTGCACCTGGGTACCGGGCTTCTCTTCGCCGTTAGCGTTGGCAAGCTCTTCGTACAAGGAGAGACCGATGGCTTGGATAGGGATGTTACCACGGCTAGTCTTCTTGAGGAAAGTACGGAGCATACGAGCAGGGATGAAACCGCCGCCACCGATAGCAATCATGAGATCAGGCTTGAAGTCATCGTTAATGTTGAAACGATCGACAGATTGACGGATGGAGTCATGGATCTGATTATAACTGCCAAATGTCATGTATTTTTAGATTTTTTTCGGTGTGACGGATGCATTGTGAAGCAAATACCTGATATGCAACTTGTTAGACATGATGAATGTGTGTTTTTACTTTTTTTAAGCAATAAAAAAAGGGATTTTATAAAGGAAATATGTACAAACAAACCATTTGTCTTGATGGATGATAGTTTTTGACAGTTAAATACAGAAAAAAAAAATCAAAAAGGTCACACTGATCGAGAGGCTTGTTGTAGTAGGGCAGGTTCAGTTGCGGGTGCATGTTTAACTTCTTTTTCCTCCCATCCTGCTCATTTTTGAAATGCCTCTCATCATCATTTCTGGATACCCCTCTAGTGGAAAGACTCAGCGAGTTAACGAAATCAAAGAGTACTTGGCCAAGAGACTCGAGCAAGAGAACAGATCGCTACGTATCCAGGTCATCAACGACGAAAGCCTTCATGTCACCAAAGACGCCTACAATGGTTAGTTCTGACGATTCTCCCGGAAAGAAGGCATGTATTAAGCAACAGTGTAACTTGCATAGATGCTCGCGAGGAAAAGAAGGCAAGAGGCGCATTGCTATCAGCAGTCGAAAGAACGTTATCCAAGGACGACATTGTGATTGCGGACGCATTAAACTACATCAAAGGATTCCGATACCAACTCTACTGTATCGCACGAGCAATTGGCACACCTCATTGTGTGGTTCAAACAGGTGTTCCTGTGGACCTTGCAAAAGAATGGAATCAGAATAGAGGATCGGAAGGCTATGATGAAAAAGTGTAAGTGCGCTTTTGTTTGCTGGAAGTACAGCCTGTGCTAACACGGAGGCCGCTAGGTTTGACGAGTTGGTGTCAAGATATGAGGAGCCAGAGGAGCGCAATCGATGGGATTCGCCGTTATTTACATTGATTCATGACGACAAGGAGATTCCTGGAGATAAAATTTGGGATGCAGTGATATTACGAAAGGCACTGCCACCCAACAAATCCACCGTCTCAAAGCCAGTATCGTCAACCAACTACGTATACGAACTGGACAAAGCTACTCTAGAGATCATAAATGCTTTTGTTGAGCGCCAAAAGGAATTTGGACCAGGAGGGATGCCAATGATTGTACCTCGATCAGAAACCAAAGTCATCAACCCATCTCGTACTGTCACATTATCAGAACTAAGAAGACACAGAAAACAATTTGTTACATACAACAAGATGAACACTACTTTGGATGTTGACCGTTTGGGTGATGTGTTTGTTAACTATCTCAATTCGAATTTGGAATAAAGCACTGCATTTCGAATCGACGTATTATTCTGGAGGTGGAGTCGCTGCAATGTGTGTGTTTAAAGATTCGACGCTTGATGGCGTATGCTGGCAGTATGGGAAATGGCAGGCAACATCAGGGATTATGGAGATTTTGATTTCATAAAGCTGTGATTTTAGGCTCCAGCTTTCATTTTGTTCAAGCACATTCAGGGCAGCGCATTGGCCGTGAGCCTCTCGACATCAAGTAGCTTGAGGAAAACCATGTATCAACGAGACACATGCAACTCTGGTGCATGAGTCCTTTTACCAATCATCGGATATGTTTTGGGATGCCCTTAAATATATCGCAATTGCCATCAACATTATGACGATACACGACTCATGCAGCTTACTCACCACAATGTCAGCTAAAAAACGTCACTGTCCGCCAACATGAAAAGCACATTTGGATGTCCTGTATTGCTTCTCTTCATCTTTTAACCTACACTTCTTTCTCTATTTCCAGACCTCTCTAATATGGGTAAATGACTCTATCTTTGTTGGCGCCCAAGCAGAATTCCGTTTAATTTTAGTTTCGTGTTAATAGTTGCACAAGTCCAAAAACCAGCGCCCGAGTTTGATGCTCCTGGTGTCATTGATGGCCAAATTGTCGAGCACATCAAACTCTCTGATTACAGAGGAAAGTATGTCGTGCTTTTCTGGTATCCAATGGATTTTACCTTTGTCTGTCCAACTGAGATCATCGCCTTCAATGATGCCTATGAAGAATTCCAGTCTCTGGATTGTCAATTGATTGCTGCTTCCTGCGATTCTGGTGAGCGTCAATCTATCATTGCAAAACCTGTGATTAACGAATGTCTGATAACATGTAGAATATGCTCATAGCGCTTGGATTAACTTGCCACGTCAATCTGGAGGCCTCGGTGAGCAAACCAAGATTCCCATCATTGCTGATAAAACAAAAGCCATTGCCAAAAGCTACGGAGTCTACCTTGAAAAAGATGGCATCTCATTGCGCGGGCTGTTTATCATTGATCCCAAAGGCATTATTCGTCAAATCACCATCAACGACTTGTCTGTAGGACGATCCACTACTGAAACCATTAGATTAGTCGAAGCATTCCAATTCACTGATAAGCACGGAGAAGTGTGCCCAGCCAATTGGAACAAGGGAAGCAAGACTATTATACCCGATGTAGACAAGGCAAAAGCATATTTTCAAGACGACGATGATTGATTGAGTCTCCGGAATGTTCTGCTTTACATTTGACGTCAATTGTGGATGTGGTTTTCTCTGATTTCCATGATTGCTCTTCATATCGATATAATAAAGGATAAGAAACAAAGCACATTTACCATGCATTGGGCTGTGGTTCGACCATATCAAATTCAGATTGCACGCTCTGCTTATTTGGCATCGCTGTATATCACAAGATGTGCAAAAGAACATATAGGATATACATGAATCGAATCCGGGATTTAAAAACAGAGTATCCCTCTCGCATGTATTCAATGTTGAAAAGAAGGTTCTTTTGGAAACATCCTAAATTTTTTTCCAATTTTCTCTTGCTTCTACTAATCTTTTTTCCTACAAGGTGTTTTTCCCCCCTTTTTCTCTTTCTTTCTCTTTACTGTATCCCGAAAATGAAGATCATCCCAATCCCTGCTCTGGAAGACAATTACTCTTACATTCTCATTGACGAAAAGACCAAAGAAGCTGCTGTCATTGATCCAGTAGAGCCAATCAAAATTCTAAATGTGATTAGCCAAACGGGCGCAAAACTTTCCAGGTACAATTACAAGATTCGTGGCATACGTGTAATCGCAATAAACTGATATTCTGTTAGTATTTTCACAACGCATCATCATTTTGATCACTCTGGGGGCAATATTGAACTAGTCGGTAAGCATTGGCAAACATAGCTACAGATCATCTTGATGCTCATGCATTTTTTTGCAAGCAAAAAAGCCTGGATTGGCTGTTTACGGTGCAGATGCGAGAATCCCAGAGATCAACTACGTCTGCAAAGACCGAGAGGAATTCAAGCTGGGATCATTAGACATCACACCGCTTCATACGCCATGCCATACAAAAGGACACGTCTGTTATTATGTTGTTGATCCGAACACAGGCGAACGAGCACTTTTCTCTGGAGAGTAAGTTGTATTAGATTTGCATTGAGGACACACATGCTGATTTATCCAAATCCTGTAGCACGTTATTCATTGGAGGCATTGGCAAATTTTTCGAAGGAGATGCCCGTGATATGTACAGAATTCTGTTCCACATCATTACCAAATTACCGGATGACACTTGGGTCTATTGTGGCCATGAATACACAAAGAACAATCTGAAGTTTGCGCTATCCATTGATCCTCATAACGAGAATTTGCAAGCAAAGTGGGGCTGGTGTCAAGACAAGTCCATTACAGTGCCTAGTACGATTGGGCAAGAAAAGCTATACAATCCGTTTTTAAGAGTGAACGAACAGACATTGCAGCATGTCATAGGTAAAAACGATCCCGTAGAGGTGCTTCATACCATCAGAGAAATGAAAAACTCATTTCTTTGAATTCTTTAATATGTTAATACTTAGTTCTATCATCTTGTTTATATTATAAAATGATTCAATTCTTTCAATATCGCACACGTTCTTTCGCACATCCTGTATATCAGAAATGGCAATATCCACCTTGTTTTTGCTTTGTTGTAGCTGTTTTTTTGTGCCTACAATGCGTGGCACTTTGCGGTGGATGTGGTCTGATATTCTGTAGAATCCAAGCGAACAATCATTCAAGGACAGTAACAGAATATGCGTAAAATCATTCACCACTTCATTGGCAAAGGATCAATCACCATGGCAACGCATAACTATATTATCGAGTTTACCTTGTTGTACTTTGTCTTTCTGTCTCTTTCTTCTCTTCTCCTCTTGCTCGCTTTGATGTATCGTAAGTATACTTATGCTAGAATTGGATGCTCGCCTTGCATAAAGCGATAACTGATCAAATGATAAGTTGGACCAGGACGGTGAGTTGAGTGCAATAGATGAAGATGTTGATTGTATAGATGAAGGTCTCGTATTCGAAGACGGCTGCTGCTGTTGCTGCTGTGACCAAGTGGTGGGTATAAACAAGGACAAAGGCCTAGTTGTGGAAGACATGATAGTGTTTATTTCAAGGAAGAAAGATGAAAAAGGGAGAGCAAATGTTGTATGATGTGGTCATACTACGTGTATACAAACACCCCGCCTATAAGTTGGACCAGGAATACGGATCGTCTCTGATCCTATCCAAACTCAATACATGTTGAGCAATATCCCAGTTATGTAAGCGTCTTTCTTCTATTGTGGGATCATCAAAGTTATGTCCACATAGCTCCAAAACTTCCTTTGGAGGAACTGTTTTGCCAGACACCTTTTTGAACACAATCTTGCTGATAGCTAAGCATGCGACTGTTCCATCCTCCAGCAAGAATCGATGTTGAAGGAACAGCCACTTGTCATTCCACGTCCAGATGCGACTTTGCACCTTGTATTTTGCAAGAGGTGGGATTTCCTTTCTAAACAGTGTAACGACGCCGCCGTTATGTCCAAATATATGGTGATGTGGTTCCATCATGACTCGAGCAAATGCAGAATACAAAATGTGGATTCTACTGAAATCTAAAATCTTGTTGTAGGTGCTAGTTGGCAACCTCTATTAGCTCTCTGTTGTGTCTCATATTGAGCGGTTCTCACGTTACCTATTGTTCTGTAGAAAATTTCAATTAGAATGAATAATGCCAATTACCACACGAATGCTTTACCATATGCTGATTATAATCAATGTCATCCAAATAGCAGCGATGATCCTGGCTCACAACTGCGAACAATGCTATTTGTTTGTGCACAACAGCTTAGTATTCGTGGCAATACCTAATTACCATCATCATCATCATCTTACCATCGGGTTGCAGATTGTTCTCTTTTGCCTTTTTGATGAGAGCTCTCAGCAGGAACCAGGATCTGACAGTATAGGCAAATGGCAACGATTTCAAATGAGTGGTGACTAGTAAACCGACTGGAATACCGATGGCTAGAGCCATTGTTGGTATCTTACTCATTTGCGGTGATAATGATAATGTAAAGGTGCGAAAGAAAAGCAACCCAAGTAGCACACAGCAGTTCCGGTTTTATAGTTCAACAGTGTTACAAATCTGATTGAGTGCTATTTGGGATGCGTGAGACCCCACCAGACCCCGTTAAAGTACTCCAATCCAAATTTGCACTTGCACTAATGGTTGGCAGTGTCAACATTTACAAAAGACCAGATCAATTTATGCTATTTCTTGATTCAAGATGTATAAATATTTATATTTGATTTTTTATATCGTTGTGAAAATGTGTGAGTGTGAGTGTGTGTGCGTAAATACAGAAAAAGACAAAATTCAAGTGAAAAAGTGATATAATATGAATGCAAAATATACGGGGAAATCGCGAGGATTATAAAAGAAAGTGGAAACCAGCCCATAACTATGCTTTCTTTATGGTTCATCAATAGGTTGGGTTGCGCTTGGAATCTTTCTTCTTCCCAACAGAGTAGCATTGTTCATATTTAGTTCAAACAAGCCGCCATTCTTGTTTGATCTATTGGCCTTCTTGGGCTGAACAGTGCTTGGTTTGTGCTCTATAGGTGTTGGCACCGATTCGTCGATATGAAGCACATTCAGCTTGTTTTTTAGCTCGTTCATTGGCTGCTCTTTCTGCGGTTGCTCCTCTTCTTCCTCTTCTTCTTCGGTGGTAGATGTCTCATCGGTAATCATATCTGCCTCATCTTCTGTTACATCATCATCATCGCCATTGATCGCACTCATGAATAATGAACGACGGTTTTCTTGATTTGGCTGTTGTTTAATGACTTTGCGGCGAGCCTTCTCTTCTGACATACGATGCACAGCATATGAGATATCAAACATCTCCTTCATGGACGATACTCCCGAGAACAAATCTCTACGAGGCGTCGTTGCTCCAGAGGCGACAATAGAAGGTGCACGTGAATTTCCACGTGAGTTGGCACGAGAGTTAATCACAGATGAGACACCGGATGGCACTGGCATAGGCACAGCCGCTTCTAACTCTTCTTCGTCTCTGTTGCGTTCTTGGATCATGCGCTTGAATGCTTCGGCTTCGGTCTCAGGACGAGGTCCATTGGCGGGCACGCCTGTATTTTCAAGTGATGTAAACATAGGCACTGATGTAAGATCCAGGTTGATATCACTGGCTGCTGTTCTCGCTTTGATGGCATCTGTATCAATCTGTGTCATTTTCTATGATGTTACTTTTCGTGAGAAGAGAGTCCTTTTTTTTTCATTTAGCAGCGCACTCACCTCATTTTGCATCCATGGGTGTTCAAGAAACTCCATAATTGTGTATCGTTTTTCTGGATCAATGTCAAGCAAATGTTCAACCAAGTCTTTGGCCTCGTCTGATATTGTGTCCCACCAGGGGCTTAAGAATGTATACTGCCCCTTTGCAACCTTCTCAGTCAGAACTTTGATCGACTCGTCGTAAAATGGAGGGAATCCACACAGAAGCGTATACAACACACAGCCCAATGCCCACATATCTACAGATTTGGAATACTGCAAAAGGTTGTTAGTCGGTATTCTACATGGCAATTGCAGTTTCTTACCCTCAAATCTTTCACTATTTCCGGTGCTGTATAGCCAACTGTACCACAAGGTGTCATGGTCTGTTGATCCCACACTACTTTGGAAAGGCCAAAATCTGCAATCTTCACTGCACCAATACCGCCGCCGCCAATACCAGGTATAAATTTGCCTTCGTCCTCTTTGGGCTCGTCGAATTCGGGTGGGGGCAAAGGAACATCTCTTTCCTGGAAATCAATAGGCACAAAGAGTAGATTCTCTGGCTTGATATCTCTGTTGTGCGTAGTCATGTTAGAACACACTCGATTTTGCAATCTGTATAGCCGTTTCTCTTACCTATGGACTACACCCTTTTCTTCATGCAAATAGCGAATACCCTCAGCGACTTGTCTGATACAATGACGAGACAGCTCTTCGCTAAAGTAAGTAAGACGAACAATCTGATGGAAAATTTCTCCGCCTTCACATAATTCAAGTACAAGGAAATAATGCTAATATGAATAAAGTTAATCTCAAATATTTCATTGATCTCTCTTTCTATGTGCTGGTTACCTCTTTTGTCTCGATAAAATCAAGCATCTTGATAATGGAGGGGTGGTCCAATGTTCTCATGATTTGGGCTTCTTTCAAAACACTCGATTTCTATAGTCATGATCAGCAATCCTGACATGTTCACTGTGCAGACGAAAACTTACTTGCTGGTTGTTCAGCTCATGCTTACGGACTATCTTGATGGCTACTTTTTCGTTTGTGGATAGTTTTATGGCTTCGTAAACCTTGGAAAATGCACCACTGTAGTAATGTTAGCACTGAACCAGCACGGCATGTTCAAGCATACTCACTCGCCAAGCTTTGCTCTCAATTGATAGTCTTCCAGTCCTTGGTAGCTTGGCATTGTCTGTTTTGCTATCTTTTCCTCTTCAACCATGCGCTGAGCAGTTTCGTATTTCTGTGTTGTGGATTGTCTGGAAAGGTTGGAACCATGAGAGGAATAGCTCTTTCCGCTTTTTATGAAATTTTTAATTTGACTAAATACTGCCATATCAGATGGATTTGGTTTTTGTAAAGTAAAGAAATGAGTAAAAAAAAAACCGAAAGAAAAAGAAAATGCAAAATGATGATGATTCACAAACCTTTTTTCTTTTTTTCATCCTGCTCATGGCCGTTTGGCTGATGTTGCTTCTGCTGTGGAATGATTGAACGCCCGCAGTTCGTTTTCTTTACCTTTCCATGATTTTCCTGCTCAAATGTTGTACCTGGTGAGACTGATGAGTATAGCTTGAAAAATGAGAAAGAGTCGGGTCACTCGAGAAAATGAGATCGCATATAAACTTCAAATAATGCTTGGCTACTACTCTCTTTCTCTCGCTATAACCAATGCCTTGTACATGAGGCCTAGTCCTGTGATGAATAATGTCTCTCTTTGTATACTTGCCTATTTCTCAATGTACACATTTGCATCTTTGATTGGAAAAAGAACTATACTAATCTTTCCTTCCATAGGGAAGTTTCAAACCTTAAATTTAGTGAGCATAATAATTATGAAGTAATCATTCAAATGATTGATCGCATCATTTATACCGAGAAATCATTCTGTTCACTGAGAACACCGGATTCAATGCATCAAGCACGACTCTCAAAGCCATTTTGCATCGAAATGTACCATTCTCATTAATTAACGTCAATATTTAATCAGCACTCATTTCGACTAATAAAATGCCAATAAGGGGGTTTGTAGATGCGATTCAATAATCAGAGAAACAAGTTTAGTCTGTGCTTGCGGGATAAATCATACAGCCAGGCAACTCAGCAAAACTCGCCTTGCATTTGATACATGCCAACATTTCATGAGCACTCGCTAAAGCACCATACCAGTTTGCTGTGTTCGAAGCCTGTTGATGTTACAATGCTGTGGGATCTTTCAAGCTTGCCGCACCTAAAGCACGCATCTTCAATGCATCCTGTCTGAAAGATTGATCCTTTAGACTTGGATTCTTGACAACCAATCTCAACGTATTTGTATTCCGATTATAAGCAACCAGGGGCACCGTCTCTTCCTGACAACAGACAGTGCTTCCTGTATGCGCGCCAAAGTGAAGATCCTGACATTCAATTGCTGTCGACGAGCTCTCGAAATATACATCTGTATGTAAAACCGCGCAAATGTAGTATATGGCTCACACCTCGCTCATGCAACGACTCGCAATCAAAATCATCTCTATAAATCGTATTACCACATGTGCACCATATTAAATACCTGAAATTTGATCACACTGAATAGTAGAAGCTGTTTCATCAAGTAATTGATGTAGACTTGATTGAAACCAACAGAAGGCTGTCTATTCGTAAAGGCTAGCTTTTCAAGTATTTGAAGCACTACAAAGTTTTATCTACTCAACAAGAAATCCTTTCGTTTTCGGTGATCCGGATGATCATATTCCGTTTTATCCTTGTGAAAAACTTGCCGCATTATTTTAGTGTTACTTTGTTAAGACCCATGACCTGCGTTCCTTTTCAAGTAGATCTGTAAATGCGAAAATGTAGCGAAAGATGCAATAAAATGATATCATGTTTCATGGGGAAGGCCTTTTTCGAAAGAAGGCTATTGTCAGTTGCTGCTTTCTGTCACCACATGGATGAACATGTATTGCAGTGATATCAGGAGCTTCTATAGTGTCAACAGATGTTATGTGCTAGATTCAATGTGAGTACCTCAACTGTCAATGCAATGTATATTATATTAAAGGCAATGACTAAGCTGTTCATGCCAATTCAAAGAAATGCGGCTTCTCCGAGTATACATGTATCTTCTGATGATGATGATGATGATTTTCAGTAGTTCATTGGCTTATCATCATCACCATCATCAGTCGTTTGTTTTGAAAAGACATATGATCCTGTAACCTTCTTGAGTGACCTTTACCAAAATGTGTAGACTTGACTCTCACGGGCTGTTCATCCAATGGAGGCAAGACTTGTTATCAAGCATAAAATGCGCGGTGCGTAAGCCCATATTACATTCAAAATGTTGAAACTGAGTAATATGTTCATGCGCAAGATGATGGTAACGTCCTATCACCTTGAAGAGTGATTCACATCTCCTCGCATGCATGTTGGCAATACTATTTTGGCTACATGCAATATTCTACGAGCAAGTGTCTTGATTGCAATTTCTAGTTCGCCGCGAGAAGAGCGTAAATAGACAGAAGCAAGCTTCGATTGATAATGGTTTACATGTGGTACTAGTCTATAGCTACTTATTCTATACAGCCACGGGCTGTGATTCACCCTGAACTATGGAGAAAGAAAAATGACCTTCGTTCTAATAGGGGGCGCACAGCTCGCACCTGCAGCGGGTACCATAATAATGCAATATTGAATCTTACGAACTGAATCGGTTCTGTTCATCTGTTGAATGATGAGTGCTTTTTAATAGTAAGTGAAGTCTATGTCAAAGACGGGCGAGAGACATCCTCCTTTTCGCTCATCCGTCAAATGACACAATGCCTGTCAATCGATTCAATACCTGCTACAAAAACAGTTTTTTTTTATCAATTTTGGTTATTGGGCACGCTTTTTGGGTGAGTTTGTGCAGAAATTCTCTAGGAATTGCGCTCGTTCTAATGAGTAAAGAACTTGATAATACACCGTTTCGCTAGATAATAAGCTACAGACCACCGAATCTGATGTTAATAAGCGCAATGTTCAGTAAGCAGCCCTCAATTGTATTTATCACTGTAAAAGCAAGACTTTAAATCGCTTATATCTCGCCAAAGAAGCGTGATCTCGGCCTCAAAACAGGTGTAATCGTGTTCTACGAGCTGGCATTAGGTTAGGAACCACTTTTCAGCAATTTTTAGGGGACCGAGTTGATCATCAATTTCTGGCAAATTTTGCCCTGTACTAGCAAGGGAAAAATTGATGATTTTGAATGATGGAGGTTTTCA
>JAXQGS010000609.1:0-16606 GCA_037040325.1 Mucor sp. M7501 | reverse complement strand
AGAGATCATGATGAAGACTTGTTGCAAGAAGCACTGCTATGGGCGAAATCGGTAGGTGTAAGATTGTACAACAGTTTATTTTGTGTTGATATCAACTAACAACATCTGTTTATTGACAGGCAATCGCAACTCAAAGCAATACCTCAAGTACAAGAAACATGTAAGTAGACAAAACAGCAACGCAACATTTTATCTAATGTGCCTTTCATTGTTTAGACAATTAGTATGAAAAGAGTGATAAGGTAAGTGCAGCATCCAGTCATCCAGCCATCATGCAAAGCATCGTATATGCCCAGGTCATCCTACCAATAATATTTTTTTTTTTTGTAGGGGAGTCGAACTCCATTTTTTATTTAAAGTCCTTTAAATGTCATTATGAGGGATAGAAAAGACTGGATATACACAGAAGGATCTGATGGAAAGAGAATAAAAGAGAAGATGTGGAGGAAAAGAAAAGTAGAGTAGAAAAAAGAAATGAAAGCGAAATACTTACGAATCTAGTTTTAACTCGGCATCCAAGCGAGCAAAAGAGCGAGCAAGACGAAGTTGAACGGAAGAAGCGAGGAACGGGGTTTGGTCGAAGATCCAGCGCCAATGCGCTTGCCATATTGTCAGAAGGGTAGTAGCAAAAAGTTGAGGGGTTGAGAGATCATTGAAAGGGAGTGAGGGATCCCGATCAAGAGGAGGAGACGAAAAGAGCAAAAGACGCCGAAGGAATGTAATGAGATCCAGATCAGAGATAGAGGAAGAGGTAGAGAGATAAGATTGATAAAGGTGGCGCCAGACCTGTAGCTTGGGAGGGCAGGAGAACAGCGCATGGACAATATCCTCTGTATTGGAGTCTGGACAGATGGTACAGAGAGGAGAAGGGTGTTTCTCAGGAATCCGTAGATGTAGTAAGGCTCTTGTTGGAATTTTTTCATAGATCGCCCTATACCAGACCGTGCGAGCAGCAAGGGGAATAGCTAAAGCCCAGAACGATCGCCATTGGGGGTCCTACCAATAATATATATTTTATATAATAAAATCGTCAAATGTAAGCCAATAAAATGCCTCAAATTGATAGTATAAATTCATATATAATATTATGTAAATTGCGACAATCATCCTCTACTTTCTAATGAATCCTTCCAGTGCTATTAAAAACGTATCCAGTGGCTCTATTTATAAAAGTGAATTTGAACAAGTTTATCGAGCAATCTCTGAGGACATGAAATCACTATTTTGCACAGAATGTCGAATTTTTTGATATAAAGGTCTCACAAAAAGGGTTCATCGCCTGCCCGTCTCTCCTCCCTCGATCATGCGGCTGGTTTGCGTTGGATCAATACAATTACTTTGATTTGACATACCATAGCGAATGTCTTTATTTTTGACGTCGAAAATGCGATTGTTTAATTTCTTGGTGCTTTTTATGAGGGTACTTCATGAATTTGGTCATTTTTTGGTAATGTTTTTTTGGCACCAAAAAAGTTGGGCACTTTGGCGGTCTAAAATGGCTTCTAACGCGAGAAAAACCGGCTCAAATGTATCTAAATTACCCAGTGCATTGCGTGTAGTCGAGTGGTAGGAGGTAATGCAAGTGCGTTGCATGTGTGTATATGAGATATTCCCATTGATTCAGACGTGGGCCTGTCGAAAAAGAGTTAAATCCACAGTTAAAGCATGTCCACACGAGATGGGCCGAAAAGTAACCAGTTTTGTGGTGCCACTGCCGCATAACAACAGCATTAGTAATGTCTTTTTGTCAAGAAAATATTTTAAAAAACTTGTTTAATAACAATCCATAATATAGCCCCTTGTTGATACGAGCATATTGTATCTTACGACCATGTAACAATACGTAAGAATGGGCAAAGCTTCTAGACTTTTGCTATATGACTAATCGCATGATCAAGACTATTGTTGTATATGCATCCCAAGAACTGAAAACTATGCACATAGTTTTATTGTACACACTCCTTCAGGAAATCCGCCGTTCAGCTATCCAGAGATCACCACAACATGAGACCTCTTGAGGATCTAGAGCACCCTTTTGGGACAATCATAACATCTTACAAGAACGCCACATACTGATGTACTATAATTCGCTTGCTCCAATAATATAGCTTGCGATAGATGGAATGTGCATGCTACTTGACCCAACCATCTTATACAAAAGCCCTTGATATTCAAATGCACGGATGGCGATTATAGATCTTTGCAAAGTATGTAGATCCGATAGACGTGCCAATGAAGAGTCTCCGGCTGTGCACAATAATATATGCATGATGGATAATCTAGAAAAATTACACTGCAGTTGGACTAAAACTAAACCATTTTAATGTTCTCCAGCACTAGCAGCATGCGCACTAGTAATAAGGATATGTTGTATTACAAGTTTTCTTTACACTCCCCTTTTTTTTTTCCTTTTAAAAAAAAAAGCCCAATTTTCCAAATAAACGAAAATGGGCCAAACTTACGACTTTCCCCTATTTTTTTCGGGTCATGTACAATCCATTATAGTCATTGATTGAATTTTTATTTATGTGATAAACTTGATTTGTGGTTCTCAGATTTACAGAATGTGGCAGAGTTAGGGTAAAGATGGCTGTTTAAGGTAATAATAACGATTGATGTAACAATAACACATCATTCATTTCCATTCGTCAAATTGTGGATCATTCGCGTGTATTATTAGCAACACTCATGTTGATCGCAAGGATGAAATAAAACGACATTGATATTACCTGCATGTACGCAAAGGTAATACAAGCACTCCCTAGGCACGAACAGAAGAGCACAATGCGGTATAGTCATTATTTGTCTTGACCAAATCTACCAGTCAGTACCGATGTATTGTGTAATGAAACGGTACACAAGCGTAAATTGTGCATAAATGCGAATAGTTTCTGTTTATCGAAACGAGCTCTCTCGCTTTTCTGTTACAAAAAAAAAAAAAAGACCTATCAATAAGTGCACTTTTTGGTTTAGCAAAAAGCCAACAAAGCTTAAATGCAATAAAACCAAATTGATGGTAGTGTAAACAATGGATGGGAATGAAGCACGCCCTACTACTACTACTACTACTACTACTACTACTACAAGAACAACAAGTTCTAGAATCTTCCAAGTACACTGCTCATGAATGTCAAATAGCAACATCCGCAAGCACATCTTGATTCGCGTTTATACTACTCTATGTTTGATGTAGTAGCAGCGACTACAGCCCGCAAACGAAGCGTGATTTAACGCCTGATGCAGATTCGAATAAGCAAATATATACAAAATAAAAAAGAGAAAACCCGAATGCGATTGTGTTTGTTTATTGCTTTTATGTCATGCTATTATTTAGAATTTATTAATGCTACTATGGTGGAGATGCGATGCAGAAGAGGAGGATGCGGAATTGTTTGTCGGATGAATGGGCTCTAATGGCGTGGATGCAATGTAAGAGGGCGTGTACTTTCTGATGATCTTTCGTAATGCATGAGGCAGCGTCTTCCAGGAGAACACCTTGACGTCCTTTTCGATGTTCCTAGGCTTCGGGTGAGGGAATGACATGATTAGCTTGAAGAATTCTGCACATTCAATCTTGCATTTGGAGACTGTAAGAGGTCTGAATCCCTCCAAATTCCTTCTGATCCTGTTCTTCTCCTCAACCGTGAATTGAATGCCAATCAGGCTTTCCAGCAGGTAAATGCAGTCGACAGATGTGATAAAGTAGTCGTTTCTTTCCCTCCAGTATATACACGAAATGACGATAGGTGCAGTATTGTTTGGCCCTCCACCGTGTCGAGTACCAGCACCAGCACAAGCAGCGACCGTGTTACTCTTGATGTTGACCGACGCTGAATTGTTGGACACTGCAGCAGCAGCAGCAGCAGCAGCAGCGACCGCGGCAACATTGTCTCTCATGCGCTGCTGATGATACAATTGCTGGTCCATTGGTTCGAAGCCGCATTCAACTAACGCCAAGTTCCCATCTGCTCCGGTGGTAGTACGACGCCAAAAGTGCACCAGACGACGACCTGATTGCCATTCTGGCGCAGACCAGTTTGTAATCATGTCCATGAGATCACCATTCAGTTTGAGATGCGCCTTGTTCAATGCACAGCTGTTGCTATTTGTGGTTGTGTAGGAGGTAGCGGATGGGGCTGATGCTCTTCGGGGGACGATGGAGGACGAAGAGGCCGTGTAGGGCGTGGAGAGGCTTTGCTGCTGCTGCTGCTGCAGACGCTGATACTGCTGTGCTTGCTGCTGGTGCTCAGACATGTTGTAGAGAATGCTGTTGGTGTTGCTGTTGCTGCTGTTGTGATGGGAGCTGTTGATGGACTGGATGTAGTTGCTCATGGCATGAGACATGTAAGTGGGCTGGTTGGGATAGTGTTGGTGCATCAAATAAGGGTGGTGTCGTGGTTGCTGATGCTGCATACTCGAGTACATTCTGTACATGTCGTGTTTGTGGGCCATGTCGAGGGAGCTACTGCTTGCTAGATGCTGGTGCTGCTGTGATCTCTTGCTATTGAGCAAGCCCTGCTGAAGCATCATATGATTGACTGTCAAGGGAAATGTAGGTGGCACGGATGTCGAGTAGTTTGACTGATTCTGTGGTGCAAGACTACTGCTGCTGCTGCTTTCACTGCTAGATCCGGGTGATAGCCATGCATTCGTGCGGGTAGCAGCAGCAGAAGAAGAGGAAGAGGAAGAAGAGGGATTCCCACTCGTCGTGGATTCGCTATGGTTGACAGCCAATAGAGGGTCGTATGGCGCAAGCAGCTTGAGGAGCTGGGAGTTTACATCTTCCGAATGATCTTGCTCTGCTTTGACGTCGTATGTATGCTTCTTTTGCGCACACGCATCGGGCTCACAGGACAGAGCTCGCTTACGGCTGTTGCTGCCAGTGAAGACTTGCTCTTCTGGATTGAAGTGGAAAATATAACGAGTAAGTATCCGAAAACAAACAGAAAAGAGAGTGGGGGGAGGGGGGGAAACAGCAAACAAAGATCGTTTTGAAATTACCTTCAATGTACGTAAACTGGCCAACGTCCCAAGTATCCACAGCAAGGTCAGGATCATTGCGATCAAACAAACAAACGGATATCCTGACTTGATTAGAGTCAGAGCGAACATCTTTCAACAGAGGCACAGAAGCTGCCAATGTAATCCAAACAGAATGGCCACCACCACCGTCGCTGTTGTTGCTGCTGCTGCTGCTGCTGCTGTTGTTGTTGTGGCGGGCTACAATGTGCTGTTGCTGAGCTGTTTCAACTGCCAATGTACCAAACACAATCTTCATGGGAGCGACTTCTTGATGGTGCTGCAGCACAATAGAGACAATAGCGCATGCCTCTTGGCCGTCTTGAGGACCCCACTGTATGACATTGGGGCGTCTTTGCACATCCACTTGCTGCTGAGGAGACGAAGAAGCAGACGAGGACAGATGGCCGATGCTGTTAAGATCATGCGCTTCGTTGGTGAACAGGCCTTGGAACAGCTCGTCCGTTTCCTTGTGAGCACCGCTGCTGTCATCCACCTCTTTCAAGAGCATGTCATACTCTACTCGCCTTCTTGGTTAGCATACAGACGATAAGATAGTGGGGGGGGGAGGCAATGTTACCAAACAACGAATCAGACAGTTCAATGTTCATTGACTTTTTGTCATCGACTGCTGAGGCCACTGAGATGATGTCTGTATCCACAATAGTCATCTCTCTTGGGGAAATACGAGGAAAAAGGAAAAAGTATAAGAGAGAGAAAAGAAAGAGGAAGTGTTTCCAGGATGAGACGCAAAAAAGATAAATAGGCCCAATTTAACAATGCCTCTGATCCCACAAATGTCGAGAGACAGAGCCAAAGGAAAATAACACCGCACCGTTTTTTACATGCTATTTACTATTAACAAATACGATTTCCCCTAGCTGTTAAAAAACCCACATTTCCATCAGTCGAGTGTGTTTCTCTTGCCCATCATTTTACAGAGCAAACAAACAATGTCAATTAAAAAGCACTAGTATATTAAAAACAATGTCATGTAGAAGGCTTAATCGCACAATAAGAAGCCTTCTCCTTGCTGATGGTTACATTACATTAGAAGATATGTAATGTTTTAGAATCCTATTTGCCTGATTTGTAATCTTCAATTCTTGCACTTTCTCTCTCTCTCCTTTATCTGTGCCAGAGCCCTTTCCAGTTGCTAAATTTGACAAAGCCTAGTCAAGAAGCACAGAACATGGCTGCAGGAAATAGCAGTTGTTCCATGCCACCACCACGCAGCATTTGATCCATCGCCAATATGCTCTACATGTCAGGCGAGCTGGTGGTGTGTGTTCCTGGCTGCACTTGAATTGCACTGGTCCTTCAAACCGTGCCAAGCAGAACTTGTATATCGGCAATCCAGCAGAATCAAACTATAAAGTCGCAAATCCTGATATCGACCATGCAAAGATGGCAAACAAAAATAAAGTGAAACATTGGAAAGGGGGTCAACGTTAATGATAGTTTGGAAAATTAAAAAAAAACTTGTTCATGTAAATGTTGTAAATTTGAAGCTAACAAGAAGATCCCCAGTGTCTTAAGAGGCCGAAGCAGGCCATTTCCTAGCGCACATCGATTCAGGTGATTCGGCTGCATTTGTACAAATGCAGGCCGAGCATGTTGACATTGCATGGAATATGTTGTAAATTGCAAATGCTAGATATTCAAAATAAAGTTTAGTGCCATGAACCATTGCATTGGGAATGGCAAGAATACAAGTGTCAGGTCTAGAGGTCCAAATAAAGCAACGGCGCTCGTTTCTATCAGTCGCACCCGTGGGTCTCCCTCAATAATCGTCATTTGCATGTTGGCGGGCTACAAATCCGCATGCACGCTGGTAAAAACAGGGAGCATTTAATCCATTATTAGACACACATAAATTAAATCATACAGGTCATTGCTGCTGCTGCTGCTGCTGCTGCTGTTGTTGTAGCCAGATATTCGAGAGCTTATCTTTAACAAATTTGTCTGAACCCATTCCATTTAAATTCGGTGTCACCAGGGACACATCCTTCACCCATAAAGATTGACATGGATGCACATCATGCTTCTACTATAGCAGTAGCGAGTTTTGCTGCCACGACGCGCGTAGGAAAATCCTGCTTATTATGTGGACGACAGGCAGAGCAGACTATATACTTGCACTGCAGCCTTTTCTTGCTCGAATAAACTTTACGCTAGTATCGTCATGTTAGTATGTTACGGTAAAAATGGCTTGAAATGCCGTGTGAAAGACGTATACAAAGTTTTTTTTTTTCAATGTTCTACACATTAAAGGAGGTTTTTCTTTCTTGCTACCATGTAAAATTCTCCTCTTCTGTCTCTTCTACCCAACAGGATAGATCTGATGTATAATTTGTAGTTTTTTATGGGAAAATAGATGCTTGTGCTTGCTGCAAAAGGTAATAGTAGAGGTATCATAAAAGTAGACATAAGGCATACGACTGGCTTGTTTAGATAAAGGAATTGAAATGCATGTGACCCATCAAGTCTATTTTGTTGTTGTTATGGCCGTTGTTGTGAATATTGCTGGTATCGTGGTTATCATTAGTATCGCTATTGTTGGTGCTATGGACATTGCTATGCATTATCAAGGGTGTATTGGAGGATGAGCTGGATGAGGGTAACGCTGATGTTAGCTTGGTGTCCGTTCCCGTTCCTGTCGCTGCAGTTGATGGGTTTGTGCTACTGCCGGCAGTAACACTATTCGCTGGATCAATGATACCGCTTGTAGTTAACGAATCACGATGGTACGGAAGCCAGTTGTTGGAGGACGTCGATGGCGTCGATGGCGAAGACACAATCTCGTGTTTGATCTGTGCCAACATTTTGCTCTTGTTCTCTACGCTATTGTTGTTGTTTGTATTGCCTGCTGCTGCTGCTGCTGCTGCTGATGGCGATGAGGCGCTCTCGTGGTAATAATAATTAGGCCTTGGTGTGGCGGTTGCCATGGCATTGCTGCTGGTGCTTTTGACGCTGTTTTGCTGTGGCATTTGATACATGGAAGTGACAAGACGGGGCGTTGTAATGGGGGAATTCTGACTTAGCTGTCGCTGCTGCTGCTGCTGGAGATTGTAACTGGCATGATTGAAGGCAGGTGAGGACGACGAGTTGGGTATAGTTGTACACACCGTGCTCATGTAACCACCTGTTGCAGGTTGCTGGATTGTGCCTTGTTTCACAGAGTGTTTCGTAATACCAAGTGCACCTTCTAATTGTTGGATGCGTATTTGTTGTTCATCGATTTGAATCTGAGCAGTGCTCAACTGCTCTCTAAAATAAGCATGCATCTTTTCATACTGCTGTTTCATGTGATATAGTTGCATTCGGAGTTCCTGCTCACGCATCACAGGCTGATGAAGCTGTGGCTGCTCGAACCGATGCTGCTGATGATGGTGCTGTTGCTGCATGCCCACGACTAGGCCATTGTCTACAATCCTGTCATCGGCATTATCCGACGACAGATCATCTTGTAAAATTGTACTAGAACTGCGGTTGCTATGGTGCGCCAATGTCGGAGTCGTCAGCGCATGGTAGTCATTGGATGGGGCCAAACTGATATTTGTGTCGACTACCAGAGGCAGCGCCATTCGAGGTGAGTTTGCTGATGTTGCCGCTGTCGCTGCTGTTGTTGCCACGGTAACCGGCTCTGCGAAACCCAGTTGCAATTGCGATGATGTGGGGTTATAGTCGATATGTTGCAGGGATTGCGTTACGGACGAGACCGAAGACGAGCGGCGGCCGTCTTGTTCATCGTGATTGTTGACGAGCAAAATCATGTTCTCTTGACTTTCATCATCAATCTCAGATTCATCGGCTGAACCCAAGTTCAAGATTGTTTCAGGATCCTCTTCATTGGACGCCTTTACCTTTCGTTTTCTCGAGTAGCGGGTTGCTTTTCTTCGGATCAGATGGAATAAATCACGTCGACCTGGTCTAAAGCATGGGTGATACCACCGGCAGGATTCCTTATCTTTTGTGTCTTTGGACTTTCTTGCGTCTGTGTCTCTTTGAAAGCCGTAGATCTGTGTTGCTATTTAGGTTTGATTCTTTGATCTGATTCCGTTCAAGACTTACGTTCAGTTGGCGCACAAACGATGGAAACTTGCAATGCTTAAAGAGACGTGGTAAGACAAATTCTGTGAATTCTATAGCATGTACCACGATTAGAAATATTTTTTGTGATTTAAATGTGATTCAATTACCTGGAATACAATCAATAATGAACATGTCTTTACCATCGTGCTGGCACCATCTTGCATACTTTTGATTGCTGTCTACAGATTGAAGGCATCTAAGATCAAATAGAGGTTAAAAACCAAATTACAATATTATGATAATATTAAAAAAAAAGGGGGAGCAAAAAAAAAAAAAGGGGTAAGAGAGAGAGAGAGAGAGAGAGAGAGAGAAAGAAAAAAAAAAAAACTTACTGGTAAAGCTTTGACACAAAGCCAGCAATCCCACGTTCAGAATGAGAGGATTGCTGCTGGATCTGGTGGTGCTGAAGAGGCTGCTGCTGTCTGTAATCGTTGCCTGATAATGAAGCGTGGTGTTGGTGGTGGTGCTGCTGCTGGTGATGAAGCTGAGGCTGACTCCATGGGTCATGGATCGAATGAGGTGGACGGGTGCTCAGTAGCATCATGGACGAGCGTGAATCGTCTTCTTCATTGTTGGGAGAGTTGCCATCAAACATGATGGAAGACAGATCAGATCTTTCATTGTACATGGAATATGTTCTATAATTGGCCGTTGAATTAGTTACATTAGTAGATTGATCCTGCTGTTGTTGCTGTTGGTGATGTCTCGAATGGTGTGAGGAGTCTGTATATTGGGATTGATGTAGTGGATAGTCCATTGCGTTTCTTTATGTGTGCGTGGAATACGTTGCTTTGCTTTGGAAGAGGAGGGGGAGCAGGGGAGGCCTAGACGAGAGGGAAAGAAAGAAAGAAAGAAAGAGGGAATCGTACTTGGGGCACAAACATATTCCCTTTTACCATAGTTTGAATTCAAACGAAAAACACAAGGTGACGTGCGTTCATTGTAATAATAGGCTCGTCTACCTACAGATCTATATATTTTTTCCCACTCATCTTGATCCATTTTTGCGTTACATTGCAAATCACTAAAGTTTCTTTTGTATATATAAATAAAGAGCAGGCCTTGAATAACATGGTTTTTTATAATATATATTCGCTGAAGGGCTTGTTGTTAGTGCAACATGGTAAGTGCGCACATTGGAAATTTTGCACCTTGCCATTGCAAAAAGAAGGAGAGCAATGCTTTCATTGCCTTATTTCGTCCGCGCCGTCCCCGCGCGATCCATCTACTATACCAAGTATACTTTTTGCCCAAATGTGCGCCATAATGCCTTTTTAAGTAATTACACATTCAAATCTTATCTTTTCAATCAGGCAAGGAAACTCACATTGACATTTGAGTTCATTTACACAAAATGTTAAATATCGCTATTTTGTATTTGTTTACTATGGGATCAAAGAATGTTATGCGACCAGGGAATTGAAAGCCTAAATTTCATTTCTTGACATGGCATTGTTGAGCAGATGGCATTTTGGAGGGCGGATCAGAAAATCTCGCAATCTCTTTTTGTTAACAAGAAGCATCATCATCGACTCGCCCGATTTCTGATGCAGCTACTATACAGCCAGATTGCAGCCAAAGAAAGCTAAAGTATGCTTCGCGTACATTGTAAGAAATTCAGAAGGTTTCCATTACTCGAAAAGTAAATAGCATGTATGTTTGTAGCTTAATTTCGAGAAGAAAGAAGAGCTGGATGCATAATAAATGCTGCTCCTCGATAATCGAGAAATTCCTAGTAAAGAATGGATCGCAATTTCTGTAAAAATTACCAAGCATGTATTCAGCGATCTCCTAACCTTGCAAGAACGGTTCAAGTCTCGTTGCTGCCGTTGTTGTTGCTACTGCACCCTGGATCATCATTGCAACAGCCACACATTGCAGAATACTATTGACATTGGGGCAGATGCATCCATTTTACAGGCCCAGAATGCTCCTGAAAAACGTGCAAACAAGAACTTTTGGCATATCCCTGACCAAAACGGACTTGCTCATCTATTTTCTTTATTATGTTATATCACACAAATCATTAAGGTTATAGGATGAAATATCATGGGAACCAGACCAGCTATTCAAGTGATACAAGGTGCAAAAGTAGACCAGGCCCTAGATTTTTATCAACATCCCAGGATTGCTGTTTACTATACCCCCTATCTATGCATAAACCATAAAAAAAAAGAGTATTTCAATTAAATATATAAAGTACTAATCAGGATATATGTATTAGCTGTTTCAAGATAGTTTAATATAAAGCTTGTTGAAAAAGATGAGGGAGCAATTTAACATTTGGCAACCGGATTCGCGTTTAGAAAATTATTTTGTCATTATAAAACCTACTAGAAATAGCAATTGAGCATTCAAAGTAGCAAAAAAGTTGCCAGTCTAAGCTATGGCACTTTTTAACAAGTATAATCCCCTTGTTACTTTTACAGACCTTGTTTGTTTTCATTATAGAAAGGCATCACAATTGTGTTTGGCCTGCTGCTGCTGCCTGCCAAATCGGCTTACACCCCGACAAAAAAATTTCCAGATTCGGTTCTTTTTGATCAATTCGACTTGTTTTGGAAAGTTTGACTATAACAGTTGTGAAAATGATCTCTTGCTTCCTACTGCACTCTTGGAGTACTTTTCAAGGCGCTTCCAATGGTACCAATTATAACAAATGTTTTGAATAAACATATTGAGCAATCCTTGAATATATGTAATGCCGTTATCTGCCAAAATGTCGAGATTTTGCATATCAAGGTTTCACAAAAGTGATTTCAAAAGTTGCCTTGAATTGATAGAAACATTTTGATTCAATATATACCATAGAAAAAGTCGTTGTTTTTGGCATGAAAAATGCAATTGTTTGAATTTCGATGTTTTTGATGAGGTATCCCTTATGGTTTTGCGTCGATTTTTGGCCATGTTTTTGAGGTCCCAAAAAAGTTGAGCAAAGGTGCCAGTAAGTATATGCCAGGTGAAAGCAACTATGTGGTGCTGTTATGGCGGTCTAGAACCGCTTCAAACACGAGGAATCACTGCACAAATGTACCCGAATCTTGTTATGTTTTGCATACTTTTGAGTAATTAAAGGCAATGCTATTATTATTAGCCCTGATATGAGTAGTTTCCATTAATACAGACATGGAAGAGCTCGTAGTAGTAGTACGACATCCATGAACCGTGTGCATCAGAGCAAATCTCGCTAGGGAAAGGGGTGTGCTATTCACGATTGAATTTTGTCATGATGCCAGCACTAACGTGATTGTCACCGCTGCTGATAGGGTTTGTCGTTTGCTTACATTGCCTTTGCATTAGCAGTCGGCTTTCAAGCGTTGCTTCTGATCCAATGATGCAGGTTATAACATTGCTTGAATCATTCAAGTCGGCTAGGCTACAAGAGCACTCTATGAGTTTTCTTTTGCTAGCTCTCCAGCCATCTCTAAATGCGTACTATATGTAGAAACTGAAATTTGCTCCTTCACCGAATGAGTCTCTGATTTGATCGTAAACTGATGACCTTCTGGAAGATTTCATTGATTTCATACCCAATTAAGAGGCAGCAAATGAGAAAGAGTTCCAGCAACCACATCTAGCACACTGGCATTTAGAAAATATTTTCTCTTTTTCTTTTCTTGTTGATTGAAAAGTTATATAAAACAACATGGTTTTAGCTGATTTAGGACGAAAGATCAATTCAGCTTTCACAGAGCTGACAAAGGCTCCTGTTATCGATGAAAAAGTGCGTCCCATTTACATGACACATACAGAGACGCCCAACTAACACCACACATGTACATCAGGTTCTTGATTCTTTGGTCAAGGAGATTTGCGCTGCTCTGCTCGCCTCTGATGTGAATGTCATGCTTGTGCAAAGACTTCGTGCCAACATTAAAAAGAATGTCAATTTGGATGAATTAGCAAACGGTGCCAACAAGAAACGTATGATTGAAAAGGTAATTCCAGGCTGGAAACGCGCAACATGGTAGAGCAGAGAGCTGATTCGAGCACGAAACCTGTAGGCTGTGATGGACGAACTGTACAATCTCGTGGATCCTGAAGCCGAGCCCTACAAACCCGTCAAGCGTCGTGCCAATATCTTTATGATGGTTGGTCTTCAAGGTGCTGGTAAAACAACAACCTGTACCAAAATCGCCTCATTCTACCAACGCAAAGGCTGGAAGGTGGCGCTTGTCTGTGCTGATACTTTCCGTGCTGGTGCCTTTGATCAATTGAAACAAAACGCAACAAAAGCAAAGATTCCCTACTATGGTAGCTACACAGAAACCGACCCTGTTGCTATTGCTTTGGAAGGTGTAGAGAAATTCAAGGCCGAGAAGTTTGAAATCATCATTGTCGATACATCCGGTCGCCACAAGCAGGAAGTCGAATTGTTTGAAGAAATGAAGCAAATCTCTAGTGCAGTTGTAAGTGTTTGCTTGTCAAGAGACAGAGAGAGAGAGAATGTGTGTGTTCTGATTCATGTGTACCATGTATAGAAACCTGATTCTACAATTTTTGTCATGGATGGTACAATTGGTCAAGCTGCCGAAGCTCAAGCCAAGGCTTTCAAGGAAGCCGCCGATTTCGGTTCCATCATCATGACCAAGATGGACGGCCATGCCAAGGGTGGTGGTGCCATTTCTGCGTAAAGTATTCACTGTTGTGAGCGAGAAAAAAAGACCAAGCAACTGAACCAGTTCCTCTATAGTGTTGCAGCCACACACAGTCCAATTATCTTTATTGGTACTGGTGAACATCTTCAAGACATGGAACGCTTTGAGCCTAGATCATTCATTCGCAAGGTGCTCGGTATGCATGACATGCGTGACATGATTGAGCAAGTGCAGGATACGATGCAAATGGCCGACAGCAAAAAGCTGATGAAGAACATTGAAAAGGGCCAGTATTCACTCCGTGACATGTACGAGCAATTCCAGCAAGTTGCAAAGATGGGGCCTCTTTCAAAGCTGATGGGAAATATACCTGGTATGCCTGCTGAGATGATGGCAGGCACAGAGCAAGAAGGTACAAAGCGCATGAAGCGCATGATGTGTATCATGGATAGTATGACAGATGCTGGTAAGACGAGATGGCCATGCTTGATTGAGGGTGCTGGGTGCTAATGCATGCTGTATCATAGAACTCGATGGCGATAACAAACCTTTTGAGGATATCAACCGAGTCATGCGAGTGGCTCGTGGTTCTGGAACTACAGTGCACGAAGTGCAAGAAATTTTGAGTCAATACACTAAATTCGCTGAAATGGTAAAGACGATGGGTGGCAAGAATGGCCTCATGCAGAATATGCCCACAGATCCCAGAAAGATGAATCCCAACCAAATGGCGCAAATGGGTAAAATGCAACAGCAAATGGCCAACATGGTTCCACCTCAGTTATTACAGCAAATGGGCGGTATGGAAGGCTTGCAGAAAATGGCAAGACAGATGGGCGGTATGTTTGGCCGTGGTGGAGGTGCTGGAGGTGCTGGTGGCATGCCTGACATGGCTCAAATGATGAAGGCCATGAATATGGGTTAAATTTCTCTTTTTTTTCTACATCAAATATAATAATAAACATTTCCCTGTATAAATCACTCTTTCTTTTCTAATCAAACAGACCAAGCTATTCGTGTTGTTTATTAAGTGTAGTAGTAGTATGCTCTATTATGTCTCTTAGCGCTCTCCAGTGAATCGCCATGAATACTCGTCAAAGGTATTGACAAATTTGTTATTGCTGTAGATTGTAATAAAGTTCTTTAGATCGCCAAACAAGTCTGCAGAAGACAGCTTTTCAAAGTATTTAGGCTGCCATGTTTCTTCATCGCCACGCTCCTTGCGAATGGCTCGCTGTGCGTTCTCAATCTTGGTCTTTTCAGCAGACGCTGTAGCGTAGTCTCCAGCTTTAAGCGCCTCAGATACCTTTTGCCATATCTTTTGTGATTCCAGGTCTGATTGTTGGGAAATGGGCTTGACAAGAACAGGCGGTCTACCCTTCTCCTTGACATCAAGAAATGGCTGAGCAGCTTGCTTGTCTTTTTTGATGGTTGATTTGCCTGACCATTGACCCTCAATGATGGTTGGCGTCTTTAGTTGCGAGACATGACTCACAGTAGCCTTGAAATGATGGACCTCGCCGTAGATCCAGCCCTTTGTGGTATACTCGATTGCAGCATGGAAGCCTGTGGAAGACTGAACATAGGATGTGCCAAACAATTCAACATACGGAGCTGCAGTGGCGTCAGTAGTAGATCCCTCTTCATGCTCTTGTTGAGTGCACTTTACCTGCATACCAGATGCCCTGTACCGAGATACTGGGAAGCGAGAACAGATACTTTTCGCCATGCTGCTTCATCTCCAGCATGCAGTAGCCAATTTGATCCACCAGCATCTGGGTGCCAGAAAATCGCGTCTTTTGGGCATCATTGACAGTGATGGACACACCAGATGCTTCGTTTTCAATGATAAAAGCGGATACAGGAGGGTGATGAGACACCTGCTCACAAATGGCGCGAGTGCCGTTCTCCCAATGACAAAAAAACTGCTCCCCGAGAATTGGATTGAATGGCTTCTTTTCCCACTCACCAGGAGGCACACGACTAGTAAACGAGCCATTCAACGCGGTGATGAACCATTTGATTGCATTGTAGAAACGCTCCTCCTCTGTTACACCATTACCTGCATTTGCCAACTGCGACATATACTTGCTTATTAGCATTGCTTTATATACACTCGTTAAAGAAAAAGCCTTACATAGTCTGGTTGATCAGCCCAATACGACCTATTTGTATGGGATAAGTGAGTTTCTGAAGCTAAATAGTTCGTGCACTTTTATCTTACGAGTATTCCAACAAACTTTCAGGTGCCAAAAAGAAGCTAGGACATGTCAGTTGAGACAAGTCTCCAGTGAATGATGACAGAGTCTTGAGAAAAGAGGTAAAGCTTGATTTTTGATCAGCTGGAATAGAGTCAATTCTGTTGGTCTCGGGCATGATAAGCAGCAAAACGGTGCAGAAAGATGGAAGGCTTGTTATTTCGACAGATGATCTTATTTGACATCTAATCGGGTATCAAATATGTTGGGTCGAAAAAAAGCAAGTTGCCTGCCAACACATCCTTCAGTTACGGCGAATGCTGTTTCAGTTTCATTTCGCTGTTGGCATTGACAGGCAGGCAGTGGGTTGGCAGAGTGATAAGGGTCTATCTTACGAAAGGACCAATGAAAAGATTCCAGGATAGATGGCAGAGGCTCTGTAGCAGAACATCTCACCGAAGCTGTCATCTGAACCCAAGAAACTTGTCATGTATGCTCAAATTTCGAATTTCAAAATGCAGCAGCATGCAATTGAAATCTACAGGGTGACACTGGCAGAGATTGAGCGTATCCAAGTCAATTAGGCGTCTATATAGTGTCTTTTTATTAACAAGTATAAATTAACGCGGACCATATGGTCCGATCGGACCAAATGGTCCGTTTTTAAAATGACATTTTGTATTAGAAAAAGTCTCT
>JAXQGS010000608.1:0-16727 GCA_037040325.1 Mucor sp. M7501 | reverse complement strand
TTTTGCCCTGTACTAGCAAGGGAAAAATTGATGATTTTGAATGATGGAGGTTTTCACCTCGAAAACGAAGTTTTCTACTAAGGTATTTCTATGCTCAAACGAACCGCAGTGAAGCATTGGAGCATGTAAAAGTGTCTTGCGACCAATTTACTATAGTGTTTGTAGACGTTTCCTCTAAAAACGTGTTTTGCATTTTTCGACAGTTGCTCTCCACAGACTAAAGAGATCACTTTAAAATTATTACCATTGGATTCCTCGCTCAATTTTACATCTAAAAGAGTAGAGAAATACCTGCTGTTCAAGTAGTAACATCTTGTGTAATTCCCCCTGAAAGGTTTCGGGATGTCCATTTCCATGATCCAGACGACCAGTTGGAAGCTTTGAAATTCAATTCCCGCTACGGCTGTGTTTTGCCCTAGCAGGTACATTTTGTATAGTAAAAGACACTATATAGACGTCTAATTGCTTTCGCAAGGCTCAATACATGCTGATGACACCCTTTAGGTTATAATTGCATGCTGTTGCATTTTGAAATCTGACATTTGAGTAAAAAAACAAGCTATTCATGCAGCACATGCCGTGCGCTTGTTGCATGTTTGAAGAGTTTGATAGTAGAGATGCAGTCGTCAACTGTGGTTGTTTGAATGCAACTCATAAGCACACTGAAAAAGGACAACATGTATTATGCAACGAAATTTAATGAATCCGAAAATCACAATAATAGGGGGGGGGGGGGATTTATTTTGCTAATGATGGGATATTAAACAGCAATTGATGGTGGAGGGAGAAAACTGACTCGTGTGTAGTATGTACAGTGAATATTTATATGCGGCTCTTTTTTAGCTCTTTTTTGTTGTTTGGTGATGGTACTCTTCATGATGGTGTCAACAAGTGATTTTCGTGTCTTGGATCAATTTATACAGCTCTTTGTCTTGTGATGCCTGCGGGCAATTTTCCGCCACGTTTGGCAACTGCTACCGAACCACTGTCTCGTCTTCTTTTCGTAGGAGGTTTCAATACCTGTGGTGTCGGTGTCGGTGTGTAATAGTCGTTATCTGGTATAGTGATGGGTTCCTCCTCCTTGAGCTCGTCGTAATCTTCATCGTCATCGTCAGGGATGGTGTGTACGATAACCTGTGCGGACACCAAGTTTTGAGTTTCCAGTCTCTCATTCACCCACACCATGGCCTCCAAGAAGGCTTCTTTGCCCAAATAGGCTCTGCCTTCTCTTGTCTCCAGGAGGTATTCTCGTAATGCTTCAAAGTCGAGCGCGTAGTTTGTTACACTCCTGCGTCTTTGTACGAGGGAGACAAAGGTACCAAACAAGATGAATTCTATTGCCTTGACCGAGTTTTTGCTGCTCACAGTCGTGCTGGGGTTGACCATGACACTCTTCAGTTCCTTGTCAGTCGCAATGCTCTTGATCACATCGAGTGCAACTTCCACTTTCTCCACCAGTTCAGCAGATGGCGCTTCGTCGCTGTGCACAAATTCTTGGAGCGCTTTTCCACTGGCAAACATGTCGGTTCCGTTCTTGATGGTGAGCATGAGATGAGCAATCAGTTGGAACAATGCAGCATGGCCTCTGCGCTGCAACACTGTTGAAATGGCTTGGTATTTTTCTGCTAGTTGTCGACACTTTTCTGCAACTCTGGAGTTTGTGGCTTTCAACTTTTCTGCTGATGTGATGGCGACACCCAACTGTACACGGGAAAAGATTTCAAACTAGTGGCACATGGTAAGGTTATTTTATCTGTTCACAAGGAATTTTTGCCTATACTTACTTCATCATCTTCAGTGATATCCGTGTACTCCACTAAGAGAAGGCCATATTAACAATTGCCCCTAGATCCAGGTAGGGGGGGGGATACACTTACCACACACAAATTCAAAGCGGTTAAAAATGTCAAACTCTTCTTTTGTGATAAAATGCTGTGGTGTCTTTTGATTTTCTGTGTGATCTCTCTACATTAGTACTTGCTGCAGCATGTCATTGGCGATGATCCTTACTTCTCAAGACCTCCTCATAGTCGTCATCCACATCCTGATCCAAGCGTTCGATATAGTACTTTTCAACTGGGCTTCCCGACGAGTTGTCAATGTAGGGGAGAAGGTTCTTGAGAAATCTATGATACACTTTTCCGCTTAGAGAGAGCCCCACTTTACTGCCCAAATGGACCCACTTACCTTCTTGCCGATGTCAATCTCTGTTTGCCATCAATGACAATGCGGACTTCCTGGCCTCTGATTCGACGTACGGCAAATAGCAATGGTGGTATATAGTAGTTGTTGATGATGGAGTCGATCAATTCGCTCATCTTGTTGCTTTCCCAAATGATTTCTCTCTGATACGGTGCATCCTAATAGCCAAAAGTGAGTAAAAACTGCAATCAAAGGTGTTTATGCCACCTTACCAAATGGATATCGCCTTTCGATATCAACTCTATACACACACACACGATCAACAAAACCCGGGTTCGTTAGCTCCATGGCTAGCCTTCCATCAGACAGTAAACCTTACCTTTGATCCTATGCACGGAGAGCATTCTAGTCCTGGGCGTAGACAGACGTTTCAAGGTCATTCTCTTGTCTTTTAGCTCGAAAGTGTGTTGTGTGGATAAAGAAAGAGTGCTATAGACAACTTTTTAGGCTTTAAGAAAGCGCGTCTTTGAAACAATCAAAATTCTGCTTTAACTAGAAAAACCAGTCATTTGGGGGGAGGGGAAATGCAACAACAATAAAGTGTGAAGCTTGAGATTGCTTGCTGCGAAACCCTCTTTTTTTTCCCAATACAAATCCAACATGTCAGAAAACACAATTAGTAGCTTTGTTGTGTTGTTTACTGCTCAAAAGACGAAAAAGTTCAAGACATGGCAAGATGGTAGGTTTCATGTCCTTTTTGTTTGTTTCATGTGCAATGCCATGTTGACGGTATATATATAGGGACAATGAAGTACTTTAGCTTCAACAAGAGGGTAAGTAGAGACCATTCATGCTGTCCCTATGTGTGTGTGTGTGTGTATGCCTCTCTTTAAACTCACATGCCAACTGATAGCTGACACTGACAGACGAGAAAGGTTACAACATTGACAGGTACATGTCGACATTCCAATGGAGTGTGTTTCCCCACATCTCATCCGTTACTTGTATTTGATAGAAAGTTCCACAAGGGAGGCCTCCCCAATGTGGGTGATGAGATCGACTTTGACAGCCATATCGTAACGATTGAATCATTCCAAGCAACTGAAGTCGCCAACAACACACATCAGCAAACGATCCCAGTGCATAGACAGCCCAATCCTATACCGGTTCCTGCTGATCCCTCACCACCGCCCCATACACCCCCACCTGCACCAACCACAGCCATTCCCTCTCGATACAATCCACAGCCCATGCGAGTCTCCAAGTACAAACCTCCATCCACTATTCCTCGAAAAAGAATCATTAAGCCGGATCCAGATGAGATGGAGGAAGATGATGATGATGATGATGATATTATGGAAATTTCAGATCCAGGGCCATCTTCTAGATCAATGCAGCCACCACCAGCAGCAGCAATTCATGTGGAGTCATCGATCCAGCAGCAGACACCAGACATACCTACTTTTGCTGAGCCTGAACCAGTTCAGCCATTACTGTCGAGTCCTACGTTTCAACAACCTCAAGTGCAGCAGCAGCAGCAGCCTTCTACTACACTGAATATACCCCCCTTTGTTCCTCCTGTACAAAATAGAGCACCACAACCTGTAGAGCAGCCCACAACATCTGCATCGCCGTCTCATGGATCGCCATCGCCTGCTAAAAAGAGGGTTCGAGTGGGACTATCTAAAAAGACATCTACACCCCTTCATCAAGTGAATCCACCTACGCCGAGTGCATCTTCCTATACCCCACCCACTAGCATGCATAGACCTACAGCAGCCACATCGACACCGTCATTTACAAAAGCATCCAACATTGGAGATATCAATGCTATGAATTCCGAGGCAACGAGCAGTAGTAATGCAACCTCAGCATCCTTTGGCTCTGTTGTACCACCACCACCACCACCAACTCCCAATCAGCAAAATAGCAGCAGCAGTGGCAATGGAGAATCTAGCACGACAGCACCTTTCAAGAGCCCATTTGCCGAGGGAAAGTAAGTAGATGCACTGACTCCTTGCCATTCAGCATTTAACATGTAGCATAGCTATACTTCTCTTGTGTTACAGTTCCCCAACAGCAAAAAAGCCCTCTCGATTATCAAATCCAAAAATTACCCCAAACGCTCCAAAGTTGTGCCAGTCAAGTTCAACAACCCAACTCTATACAAGGAGACGTTTAGAAAGATCATTCACGAGCATCTAGAGGTAAGTGTGTGTGTGTGCATAGAGTGGCATCATGACATTTCAGGCACTGACCCTTATCATTGTTTACAGGTGTTGTTGCTCAATTTCGGCATGTTCTTTTACGCCATGTACGAGAAATTTGGTAAAAACAAACGAGGTGCAGATTTGGAGCGTGCGCTTCGATCCAAAGGGCTTGGCCTCTACGTGGAATGTGAACTCAAGGGAGACTTGCGGTACAGCGACAAGCGATTTCGACTGATGATCAAAAGTGGCAGTCGGGAGCATTACACCAAATACAGCAAAGACGACTTGTGGGCTATTTCCAAGGTGCCTACCTTTGAATCCAGCCAAACGTTTCTTGCAAGAAGCACTTATTTCGGCCCCTTTTCTGACGGTGCCTTGGAAGTGGATTGCATGTCTCCTCGCGATGTGCGTGTAGCTACCAAGGTCTTGCAGGAAAGTCGGCATGTGGTGTATGCGATTCGAACGATATCAGCAAGTCAAGAGTGCATGATGTTGGATACCTTGGACGACAAGTTGGGGCAGCTGCCTTTGCTTCCGTATCTGCTAACAAACGATGACGGCAAAAAGAGTAAAAAGAAGATGGTGGCGCCGTTGCCTGTGCTGGACTGTATCCAATTGACGCGCCAGGACAATATCAATGTAGAGGCAAAATTGGTAGAGTACATTGGCTTGTATCGGTTGAATCAAGATCAGGAGAGGTATGTAGTGCAAAGCTGAAGTGTGTGAGTGTGTGTACAGTGTTCTCATACAGTGTATTAGCGTTCTGCGTCAAGTAGCGAGGTCTGTCATTGTATGCCCTGGATGGAATGAAACGGCAGGGAATCCACTGGTTCTCGTTCACGGTGTATACGGATCAGGCAAAAGTTTCCTCGCAGCTGTAATCATCATGTTTATCCAAGACATTATCGACACTGCAACTGCGCGCAGAGAGCCTGATGATGCGATTCAATTCAAGATACTTGTATCTTCCATGACGGTAAGCGAGATATTCTTTCATCTAGACACAAGTGAAAAGAAAGACTAATCAAGCCGATAGAATGTCGCTGTGGATCGCATCTTGCAAACCTTGCTAAAGCTTGGATTTGACCAGTTTATTCGTATTGGAAGCATGAAGAAGATTGCCAAGAATCTGTTGCCATATACGTCTAAAGCCAGAGTGTCTGGTAATGAAGGTAAGGGAGCATAGTACATGTAGGAAACACTCTTACTCAGCTTCCCCTCTCCTTTCTCCACAGAACTGAAAGAACTGGAACAGATGCTGGATGATCCACTCAATTCTGAAGAAGACGTGGATAACATTTCTACCGCTATTCAACGGTTCCGTAAGACCGAGAGTGTGAATCAGCTGCAAACTGTCAATGTGGTTGGCACCACCTTCATGTCATCTACATTTGATGTGTTTGCAGGCTTAAAGTTTCCTCTTGTGCTGGTGGATGAAGCGTCTCAGTTAATGGAGCCATTGACGCTAGTACCATTATCAAGGTTTTCTTGTCATCGCTTGATTCTGATTGGAGATCCTTTGCAGTTACCACCTACACTCGCCACAAACGCCCAAGATGGAAAAGTAGGAAAAGGGCTTGACAAGACTTTGTTTAACCGTATGATTGAATTAGGACATGAGGTATACTACAAAGAGTCCTTGATATTACGTCAATTGTGTGTACTTACTGTTTCCATATTAGTCTGTCATGTTGCGAACACAGTACAGAGTAAAGTATTATCGGGTTTAGGCTTTTTATGGGCATGTTTGTAACCTATATTTGTATATAGTGTCACCCTCGCATCTCTGGAATCAGCAACACTTTGTTTTATGAGAGAAGATTAATCAATGGCGTTACAGATCAGGACAGAAAGCCGTTAGTGGAGGGGCTTCCGACATTGCTGTTTGTGGATGTAGGCGGCACGGTAAGTGTTAAGGTGAAGCCGTAAGGGGATGCTGGAACATATGCTTACATGCATCCGTTATAGGAACAAAAATCAATGAGAAGCAATTCCTATTGGAACGATACCGAGATTGCCATTGCTTCACACATATTACAAACCATGATTTCATTTGACATTTCCTCTCAAAATCTTGGCGTTATTTCCTTATGTAAGTAGTAGTAGACTGGCAGCAGCACATCCAATGAACCTGCTTCTTATTAATCACATCATGGCTTATTAGACAAAGAGCAAGCGGATAAACTGTCTGAACATCTTGGTTCCAGTACAGCCTCCTCAGACACAGCAGCAGCCATGAAGAGTATCCAGATATCCACAGTAGATGCATTTCAGGGAGGAGAAAAGGATGTCATTATATTGTCCACAGTGCGATCCAGCGAGAGCCAGTTTATGGATAACCAGCCTCGTGTGAATGTTGCCCTGACCCGTGCCAAACGCCATTTGATCATCTTGGGTAATCGAAATGTGTTTAGTATGAATGAGCTGTGGTCAAAAGTACTATGGGATTGTCAAGGTAAACACAGAACACATTGAGAGAATAATGGGCTGTTTATATTAACCAGCTCAACAATCCAATTTAGAACACTGCGTCAACGAGAATGGGTTAAGGTCTTTATTAGCAAAGATCGATAATAAAATCAACGCATAGTGAGAGCTTGTTTACTACGCATCGTACACTTGTCTGCTGCTGTTGGTATTATTGTAACTCACTTGCTTTTTCTGTTTTATGAAATCATCAATTTCTAGACGAGGAAGAAATCTGTTGCCTTCAGGCGGGTGATAGCGTCGTGTTCTTGCATTGTTTTGGAGATGGTCATTTGTGGTTGTTTCCGCAGTCGTTAGATGAGTAGTAGTAGCAGTAGTAGCATGCGTGGGTGTAGTAGTAGGAGTCGCAGTAGTGGCGGATATCTCTCTTCCGTAATCGGGTGGAGGAGTACCATGTTTGTTGACAGTGTCATCCGTGTCGCTTGTGATGTTGGTGGTGGTGGTGTCAAATAGAGCTAGTTTTCGGGTACAACGGCGCGAAAAAGTTGCTTTTCTTGTCTTGTCTGCTGCGATTGCTTGGCATTCATGTTGCGGATGACACAAAAGAAGGATATGATCTTGTGTTGTTTCAATCAACGGAAAGCACTTTGATTTCTCTTGCCAATGCCATGTGGAAAAGTCGATGTTGTTGTTGGCGCGATACAGCAATCTGGATAACTTTGACGAGTCATCTAAAAATAAAGCCAAGTCTTGCAAGTACAGATTGGGCATTTCATGTAACATTGAGGGCAGCTTGTTCCAATCAGTGTCCATCTGGTCCAGCCGTTTCTGCACTGTAAGAGGTACACGCCATTCCAAACTAGACTTGTTTAAGAAGGAAATGTCATCTTGAAACGTTTGATTTTGTTGAGCGTCATTGCAGTAGTAATAGTTGATGTGTTGAGTAAGGAGTTGATAATAGATTTCTAATGATGATGTCTACTATTAGTCATGCTTCCTTGTTCCTTTTACTCTTTATTATACTCTTATTTGTAATCACGGGAAAGTAGTCGAGTACATCTGTGCGTGTTTCTTCATCGACAAGCGACATGTTTGTATTTGTTGACATTGCTGAATGGGTTTATAACAAAGAGAGAAAAAAAAAAAAAAAAAGAAGATCGCAGTTCCCATATTGATAAATAAGGAATATACGCCATCTACTACCTTTTATATCTATCTATACATTTCGATCACTGTGTATATGTATCATCATTATTGTCTGATTGGTCCTAACATTATACATCGTGATGGCCATCGCCTGATCCTCATGCTCCTCCTGCTGCTTCTGCTGCTTCTGCTCCTTCCCTGTCTTGTTCATCTATACATCCACATAAAGGGAAAACCAAAAGGAAAAAGGAGTCCGGAAGGAGGAACTTGACTATAAACAATACTCCATGTGTTACATGAACAATTCGATGGCTATTGCCCACCAATACTGAGCGGCTAAACGTATTATTTAGGAAAGGAAACAGAATCGCTCATTTGTACAGTGATGATTCAAAATATGCCAATATATGAGGTTACAATGGAAAACTGTAGAATATCGTGTGTCTTGATTGTTCCAAGTAATATATAAAGGCAATCGTTTCTGTCCTTCTTTTTTCTTTTTGTTGCTTTTTTCCTTACAACTTGATATATATCTGATTCACTTACTACTACCCCTCGTTTTTTCTTACATAATAATTATGGGCCCTAAACGCAACTCCTCCACCATGTCTACTGCCACCAAGAGTAGTAGCAGCAGTGTCCAATCCCAATACGAAGCCCTGGAAGAAATACAGCAACATTTGGATGACTTGCAAACGGATCGTGCGTCTATGGAAATTGTATACACATCGCTGAAAAATGCCTTTTTAATATATCCTTCTGCGGAATGGGACGAAATCGACAAGGAAATATGCAGAGCATATGATGATCTGATGGCTCAAGTGAGGCAGCTGGATCGCTCTCTGAAAAAGCTGGACAAATCCATCAAATCAACCATCACACAAAATACCAACAACACATCAACATTGACATGACATCAAGAGACAAGAAGAGACGCTTTGTGGATCAAAGATTATCATTTAGAAAAGAGATAGATATAGAGAGAGAGAGAGAAAAAGGGCGACGATGGTATGTGGTGGGTGTGTATACTATTACTTGTTGAAAGAGAATCCCTTCTTTTTGACCTTTTCGGGTGTCATGGGTCTGCCTGATTCCAAACGACGTTTTCTCTCCTCTAGTTCAGAGCGCTGTTTATCAAGGGCATCCTTCATCTCTTTGTGGCGTGCATACAACTACAAGACACAAAAATTGCTTTAGAATTAAATAAACTATATACCATGTTGCTCATGTACCTCTGCTTCAGAATGCTTCAATTTAGCCTCCTTCTCTGTTACTTTGGCTTGGAATACAGCTCTCATTTCAGATTCCATCTTGGCCAGTTTCTGCTCGTGAGCAAGTCGTTCTTCCTCCATCTTTTGAGTTGGACTAGTATAGAAACACACACACAAAATGTGAGTTCCAGGAATGTGTGGATGCGTGCGTGCCCTGATGAGATATGAGCAAAAAAACTTACTTGACTTCCTTGAACACGGATGGATCTTGTTGAATGCCCATGGCTGTCAGTTTCTCGGTACGGTAGTTTTCGTACAAGACGTCGTTTGTGTATTCCTTTAGTTCTTCCATATGCGTACTATCATGAGAGCCATTGTGTGAGTCAAGTAGGGAGAATTCTCCTAAATGGTGGTGGTGGTGGAACCTTACCGGATCAGCATTTGTCGGAGCTTTACGAAATCACAGTGATCCTCGTTATCGACCTCAATGATACCCCATGGATACATTCTGCCACGCACACGGCGTCCCTCAACATCAAATTCCTTGTCTGAGCCAACCACAGCAAATGGAATTTTAGACATGATTTCGCTGTTTTCAGCAACGGTTTCCATATCGTCGTATTCGTAGACGGGAGCCTGGTAGATTTGGATCTGATGGTAGTTGATATCAGCCAGGATACGCTCCTTGAAGGCAGCCACTTCTTCTTCCGTCATGGTGTCTGCTTTGGCAATGATGGGAATCAAATTAACGCGGGTATGAAGACGACGCATGAATTCAATATCTACAGGTTTCAAACTTTAAAAAAAGATGTTGGATGGTTAGTCAACAAGGAGAGGGGATGATAGGGAGGGATTCCCTCATCGTTCATGACTATAGACAACTTACGCATGACCAGTAGGAGCAATAAAGTAGAGGCAGGCATGGATGCGGTTATCAGCCATCTTTCGACGGTTGACTCTGTTCTCCTGCTCAAGATAGGCATCGCAGCGGGACTCAATGTCGTCCAAGATGGGCTTCCAGCTACCAAGTTGATCTGTTAGATCAGACAGACATGTTGCGAGGCCAGCGATGAAGGGGGGGGGGGAGCACCTACCTCTCTTCGTTGTTGACGAAATCACCAAAGCCAGGTGTGTCCACGACAGTCAGCTTGAGTTTGACGCCGTTTTCCTCAATGTCAGCTGTGGTCGATTTGATTTCCACTGTTTGGGGCACCTCTGCTGTTAATTCCGCAATCTCCTTGGGAGGATACAGCTGGGTGTTGAACAGCGTGTTGACCAAGGTCGACTTGCCCAGGCCAGATTCACCTTGATGATGATGATGATGATGGATGAATACACACACACACACTCACAGAGACACACCAGATGCTCACAACTTACCGACGACCATGCAAGTGAATTGAAAACCTGTTTTCACCGACTTTCTATGAACTTGATTTGGTAAATTTGCAAAACCAACGTAACCTTGCAGTTTTTTACGAATTACTGTAATCTAAATGTGAGGATGGGTTAGCTGAGGAAATTTTTTTGGCTGTTCCAACTGGGAGAGCAAGCGGCAGCAGCAGCAGCAGCAGCAGCAGCAGCAGCAGCAGGGCAGAAACTTACTCCACTCGCGGATGGCGTGGACACTTGATCTACAAGTTAAAAGAAACTTAGTAATAATGATCTGATGCCAAGCGTGCGTAAAGAATTTTAAAGTTACCATTCATCATTTTTCCTGTTGCAATAGTGTTCTGTAGAGAAAGAGAGAGAGAAAAAAGCGTGAAAAAAGAAAGTGGGCTGTTGAGCTGGTGATAAAGAAGGAGGCAAATTGAACAAGAAGAAGGGGGGATCAAGTTATGCATGCCATGTTGTTGTTGTTGTTGTTGTTCTGATAATCTCCTAGATACACATTGCTTGGTCGTTGCATTGTGGACCTTTTTTTTTACAAGAGAGAGGGCAAGTGCAAGAAATGTCGATCGCCCTCGTTTCTTTTTTCTTTTTTTTTTTCCCAGTGTGAAATGTGTCAAATGTCTGTGCATGATAAGACCTCGTTTTCTTTCCTTCTTTCCATGATTGACAACAGAAAAAAAAAAACGCCCTATAGCATCTAGGTACGACATTCGACAGCACTGATTGGTTGGGATATATTCCTAATGTGGTCAGGAAAACTTTTTCCTTGTGGTGTGTGGTACCATCCAGCAGTGGATCAAGAAATTGGGAGTATAAAAAGAGGGCCAAGACTAGCTTTTTGCGCCTCTCTTTCACTCTTTTCTTACACTCTGACAACATGGCCTCCATCTACGACAACATCCCTACGCTGGACACCTGGTACCAGAACAAAAACGCTGGCCCTGAGCCTTACCAAGTGGTGCCTTGCGTAAAGCAACGCACCGCCAGCAGCAACACTGTTTCCTTTTCGACCGCCCCTCCTGCTGTGTACTGTTACGAAAATAAACACAAGGCTCTGGAAAGACCTCTGCACAGAAGAAACAGCAGCTCTGAGCATGGTAAGTTTTTTTTTCTTTTTTGCTCGGGAAATTGCATCATGTCCAATCTAACCTCTATCTATCATGCCGTACAGTCAAGGAGCTATTAAAGCATTACACCAACAAACTTTCAAGGCAATTGAGCAACAGTTCTCAATCTGGTTATCGTCGAGCTTAATCTAAAAAAAAATCACACGCATACATGTTACCGTCTAATCCTATATTTATTACTACTATTACTACTATACTACTTTCCAACTAATCTAATACCATATAAAATCACTCGCTCTTGGTCTTTTTGGACACCACGACAACAGTGTCTTGCTCCTTCACCACCTTTCGTTTCTTGTTGTTGTTGGTCCCATCGACCATCTCGAAGCTTTTCAAGTCAGCCGTAAATAAAACCTGTAAATTAAAATCGTTCCATTAGCATCTATTTGAATTCATTAAACACGTTGGGTATTTACAGAATGAGCCCATCCACTGTATTCGCCAAAGAGCGTTCGAAAATGATCCCCCACCTGAAGATACAGCTTGCTGTCCAGTGTCTTGCCCCTTTTCTTGCTGCTGAACCCATAGTCCCGTAGTGCGATTTGCCAGACATGCGTGTCGACTGGGATGGACTCAGTTTGATCCAACGACATGAGACACTGTATATATACAAATCAACTGATAAGTAACAATGAAACATACCCAACCTGAAATACCCTTACCACACAATCAGCCACCTTGGGCCCCACACCTTGCAGTGTCATCAACGACGCCTTGGCTTCTTGATAAGGCACATCCCGCAGTGTATGCAGCCATTTCTCCTTGAGATCTGGATGATCCGCCTTGATCTTGGAGCATGTGTTGGCAATGTATTTCGCTCTGTACCCAAACCCCAACTCTCTTAAAATGGATTCCACCTTGTTGTCATCTGTTGTGATCTCGTCCAAAGTAGGAAATTCATAAAACTCGGTGTCATCCAATATCGCTGCTTTTTTGCCAAATCGAACACACATTTTGTTTACCTAAATTTGTATACATAAGCGCGGATTTGTACACAGACCCCCTTTTTCACCCCAGCCTACCATTTGTGAGATGCGACTGATGTTGTTGTTGCTGCTGCAAATGAACGAGATCAGATTCTCCCAGGGATCTTGACGCAGCATACGGATGCCTTGAAAGTTGACTGATTTCTTTGCAAAATTGGGATCAATCTTGGACCATCGTTGATAGCACTCTTGTAGCGACACTCTGTCCAATTGAAAGTAGTCTCTGATTTCTGTTACTGCTCCTGGATTCAGCTCTTGATCATAGCCGTACAAGATGGTAGTGGCTATATAGTGTCTGTGTATCAGCATGTACTGCTTGTAAATCAACGCTATTACTTACGAGTCTCTTTGAGGACCACCAGTTTGCCATTCAACACAGACACCCTAAACACACAGACATGTGTAAGCAACCTTTCAACATCCACAGATTACATCATGTTCATCTACGCACCAGTTTTCGTCGAGCTGCTTCCATCGAAACGATTGTCCACAGCGAAGCGTATTGAGTCTAAGCTCATGCGGCGAGATGCAAAGGTCTTTCCATAGCAGAGAGGCGGATTGTAGTTTCAACATGGTGTTGTATTTATGTAATAAGCGAAACAAAAAGGATCGATGCTGCTGCTACTACTACGGTAGGACCAAACAAACAAAAAAGTGTGTCGGCGCTTGCAAAATTTTCAATGGTAATGAATCGACGAGAGAGCAGCTTTCAGAATATAGTCAACGTTTGGTGAAATGTTCCTTTCTTTAGAGAATCTTACCATGGATGATGAAAACCGAGATAAAACAATGAGTTCTGTTAGATTAACATGGGCGAGGTGTATCGTATGTTTCTGTATAAAATATACTACATTTATGCAAAAAAAAAAAAAGGTAATAGCTTTTCTGTGAGAATATTATTTCAAATTTTGACACCCTCTTTTTTTTTTGGGTGTGCAACAATCATTTTTTTTGACAGAGCTCTGGTATCAGGTCCCCTTTCCGGGTTCGCTCTTTTTTTCCCTTTTTACTCTTTGTTTCTTGTCCCCTTAAATTAATATTCACTATACCACACAGCATAAATGAAGCTACCCAAGGCCACGAGACTACGAAGCAATTCTAGCCATCTAAGTGTCGCATTGAAAGGATCGAGCAAGGTGCTTTCTTACATCAAGGACAAAGGCATCAACAGAACCAGTTCTGCAATTCAAAACTATCATTTGGCAGGTGTTGGTGTTGGTGTTGGAGGTGGAGGTGGAGGTGGAGCTGCTTATACCACACGATCCAAATCAAATAAAGCCCTGGATACTGAATTACCAAACCCAAGGGCGTGTGTCATGACAAGGGATGCCTCTGGTAACTTCAAATTCAAGGAAGAAAACAGGAGAGCCTGGGGCTTTCTCGTTCAAAACAAGGCGGAACCGTTCCTTTTAATTAGACATGTGGAAGACAGAAAGTCCAACGAACCAGCCGGGTATTCCATTGGAGGCGATCCAGACTCTGCGATAAGGTAACGTATATATTCAGACTTTTAGTTGGTGGACAATGACTGGAGCCGTTTGACAATAGAATCACGCACAAAGACGCCGAGAAGGATCACGCATTCATTTACGGTGTGGTAAGTATTACTAGAGAGAGCGTGATTTGATTTTCATGCTGCTGCATAAAAAAACTTTAATCACCAACCCTCATTGCATTTTGACAATAGAAATCACAAAACGAAAAGGGAGAGCATAAAGTGGCTGTCTATCTCTCAAATCGAAGGTAACGACAGTAGCGATAACAACAAACAAACGCAAACCTTAAATTTGCAAACTATTATAGCTCAAATGGAATCTGGATCAACTCGAAACGCATGCTCATCCCCACAGTGGAACTGTCTCCTGAAGACGAGATTCGCTGCTTTGATCCAGAGAAATACAAGGATGCCGCAGGTACGCTTTTCATCCATACATTCTACTGCTTGATACTGATGGCATCTGTCTTGACAATAGAGAACCCGTCTTTTACATTCATCCGAAACCCAGACTGGACGACTACCTTTGCTGGATCCATACACGACCTCTTTTGGAATCTGAAAAAGATTGGATCCGGTTCCTTTGGACAAGTCTTTTCAGCACAATGCAAAAAGACCAACAAAATAGTCGCTATGAAGGTGATTTACAAGAATGCGCTGTTGCATAAACCAAAGGCAAAAGAATCCCTTCTCCGTGAGATAGGTGTATGTCTATCATTTCCTGTTCATGTAAGTGTGGGGGGGGGTTTTTTTTGGTGGATTTTGAAAATATGGAAAACTGACATGCGATATGTATGTATATAGCCATGCATCATCCAGGTCAATCGACTATTTGACATTGATAATAAGATGTACATCATTATGGAATAGTAAGTATATTTGTGCACACATATCAACAACAATGATCTAAATCATATATAACTAGTGGCGTTGACGGGGACTTGTTTGACAGTGTCACATCCCATGAGATTGGCTTGAAGGAATACGAGGTCAAGATCATCTTTGATCAGATTGCACACGCCATCTCTGTAAGTATCATCCGGTATCTGCTGTCAGTCCAATATTGTAGTAGGCTAACATGATCACAGTTTCTTCACAACCGCGGCATTGTTCATCGTGATATCAAATTGGAAAACATCATCATGTGCGATCGCAAATCTCTTACTGTCAAATTGTGCGATTTTGGGCTTTCAACCTTTATTCGCAGCAACACGCCCCTTGAAACGAGCTGTGGCACCATCATGTACGGTAAAGTAACACCAACAGGACTGCATGAAAACGAGACTTTGTTATTAAAAACCCCTCAAAAAAACAGCTGCTCCCGAGTTATTAGAGTCAAAAGGCTATGGCAAGGAGATTGATATCTGGAGCTTGGGTGTGCTTCTTTTCACTGCATTGGCTACTAGTACACCATTCCCACAAGGTTTGTTAGAGCAAAAGAGAGCTTTGCCATGTTGTATTACTAAATACGAATACTGCAGTGGGTGATGACGGCAAGGAAGAAGATCGACAGCGATTAAGAGAGCAGATCAAGACTGGCAAATTGGATTACAGTTTACCTGTGTGGGAGGAAATTAGCGATGATGGTAATAAAATGTGCTTGCCATTCTATCAAATCACACGACTCACACTCAAGCATTCACTAGCAAAAGATCTCATTAACAATATGATCATGGTAGACAAGAAAAAAAGATTCAATATTCAGCAAGTCATTGTAAGTACAGCGTGTCTGTGTGTTTGTGTGTGTGCTCAAATGCTAATCTGTGCTGGTGATTGATGTAGGAACACAAATGGCTGAAAACAATAGAGGTAATTGCAATTGGATTGATTAGTTTATAGCTACTAAATATCATTTATAGAGCAAAGAAGCATTAAAAGCTGGATATTGTCGTAATCAGGCCTTGGTAGATTACCTTGAGCAACAAAAAGTGTAAAAGCCATATCATTTAATCATCAACCTGCCATCAACAACTCTTATCATTATATCCTCCTTCCACTGACAGCATACCACCTTTAAATACTGTACACTCATTATTATTCTCATTTTATACCTTCCTAAAAAGACCAAATCTATTGTATACTGTCAAATGGCCTTGATTCTTCATTTCCTTTTTCATTCAAACATTCCATACAAAAGATATATATTTCATTCATTTTCACATTCATTATTGTTCAACATTTCATTTGCTAAAGCTCTTTATTACTGTGATGGTAAAGAGTATAATAAAACACATTTCAAAAGTTCTTGTAACATTCATACAATCCTGGAATACAATAACAGTTGTTGTATCTACAGCTTTTTTTGTTACCATGACTAACGTAGCAGCAAGCTAGATCCAGTCGTATAAAAACACTTCTTCTTTGCTCAAATCCAGGATCTTTAGTTGGTTGTATACACAAACAAGATACAGGTAATTGCTATTATGATTTGCCATTGCTTTTATTATTTTTATGCGATTATTAAACCAAAGATTATTGCACTATTTACAATGGTCCATCTCACTAGCTATCTAGCCTTTCAGCCAATCCCATCGCTAGAATGGGCTCGACACACACAAAAATCCTAGAAAAAAAATGCGAGGGTTTCCCTC
>JAXQGS010000607.1:0-16626 GCA_037040325.1 Mucor sp. M7501 | reverse complement strand
CTCCAATGCGTTTCTACGATTGTTTTGAGCATAGGAACACCTTAGTAGAAAACTTCATTTTCGAGGTGAAAACGTCCGTCGTTCAAAATCATTGAATTTTCCCTTGCTACCACAAGGCAGAATTTGACAAAAATCGATGATCAACTCGACCCCCAAAAAGTTGCTGAAAAGTTATCCATAACCTAATGTCAGGTCGTAGAACACGATTGCGCTTGTTTTGAGGCCGAGATCGTGCTTCGTTGGCGAGATAAAAGCGATTTAAAGTATTGATTTTACAGTGGTAAATGCTTTTGAGGGCTGCTCACTGAGCATTGCGCATATTAACATCAGATTTAATGGTCTGTAGCTTATCATCTAGCGAAACAGTGCATTGTTAAACTCTTTGTCCATTAAAAAGCGCAAAATTCTTCAAGTATTTCTGCACAAATTTACCTGAATCGATCGAATGGCATTGTGCCATTTGACGGATGAGTGCTGAAAAGAAGGAGATGATGTCTCTCTCGCCCGACTCTGACATAGCCTTCCCTTCGTGTACAAAAGCCATTGTCGTTGAACCAATGAATAGAATAGATTCATTTTGTAAGATTTGCCATAGTTTGATGGTGGATTACTGTTCTTATACATATATGAAGACAAAAGCCATCAAGCCATCTAAGGTTGTTTTATTTGATTTCCATTTTAGTCCACTACTATTGTGTGGAAAGCAGCAGCAGCAGACGTTGTTGGTACATAAAACTTTTTAAAAAGCGAATCCCATTCTCCTCATCATTATTGTCGTGGTTTTTCTTCATTCTCTATATATTACATGAATTCATCAGCTAAACAAACATTTACACTAGACGATGGTGGCGGATGGGTAGAGACGCCCAAGCTTCGACATCGCATGATTCATTCACCAGAACGAAAAGCGACATCCGTACACTCCTCTCCATCCATGATTCAATCAAATCACTTTGAAATACTGTCGCCTTCATTGTCTTCACCGTCTACGTTATCCAGTGCCAAAAAGCATAAACATCGAAAGAAAAAAAAGACACCACAGCATGGCGGCAGCAGCAGCAGTAGAAACTCGCCATTATCACAAGAGCTAATGACACATGATTGGGATGATCATATCGTACCCATCAATGATGAGGATACCTTACCGAGCCCAGCTCTAAAAGAACAACAAGCACAACAAACACCATCGCCACAACCACAACAGCCACCACTGCCGGATGCCTCTTTGCGCCAAATATCGTTTCTAGATTACCTAAAGGACGAACTGACAGTGGCAGATTTCGACAGTGCACAAGAATTGAAGCGAGAACGTGTTACCAACTTTTTAGGTGTGCCAGGAGCAATAGAAAAGGTACAGTCTACACCACAAAGCAATCAACTAAACAGGACACAAGTAAAGCTCATGCAATGAATAGCTGATGGGATTCGGCTTTTTTGTTTGTCTGGATTCCTTTCTATATACCTTTACCATTCTTCCGCTTCGATTCTGTTTAGCATTCTACAATTTCCTAATCTACATGTACAAGAATATCCAAGTGCTGTTCAAGCAGAGAGAAAGGTTTTTATATGCTAGCATGTTGTAGAACAAACACACACACACATGGACTAACACAATAGCTAGATTTGTGCGGTTGAAATCATCACAAAAGTGCGATCTGCTCAAGGGATTTCTCATCATCATTACATGCATTGCCATGTGCTGGCTGGATCCATCGCGCATCTATCATTCCATTCGAGGCCAGGCAGTCCTAAAGCTCTATGTTGTGTTTAACGTATTGGAGATATGTGATAAACTATGCTGTTCTGTGGGTGTTGACATTTTGGACGCATTGTTCTCGAAATCCACATTAGGCAATCCAGAACAAGGCATTGGTGGTGCTGCTTATGCCAAGAGACAATTAAAGCCAATTACGCTGTTTGTGATGGCTGCTGGTTATATGGGCAAGTAGAGCATTGCATGTGGTGAATGGAGAGAGAGAAAGAGAGAGATACTAATGCCATGTGTCTATTTTTAGTGGTCCACACTACTGTACTCTTTTTTCAAATGATTACACTCAATGTCGCCATCAATTTTTACTCGAATGCTCTGCTATCACTCCTCATTTCCAACCAATTTGTGGAAATCAAGCAATCCGTATTCAAAAAGTTTGAAAAGGAGAATCTGTTCCAGCTGACATGTGCTGATATTGTGGAGCGATTTCAGCAGTATGCCTTCTTGTTCATCATCACCTTGCGCAACGTCATTGAACTATCGGAATCAGGGCCTTCGTCCATCCTGCCCTCCACATTTGTGCCTCTGTTTAAGCTACCAGCAACCACATCGCTCAACACACTAATGACACCCGTTGTCATGGTGATTGCCTCTGAGCTCATGGTTGATTGGCTAAAGCACGCATTCATTACAAAGTTCAATCAAATCAGACCCACCATCTATGGAAAGTACATTGACGTCTTGTGTAAGGATCTAGTGATTGGGAGTCCTGGAAGAATCAGTGGTAGGCATCATGCCTTTGTGGATCAATCGCCCGTCGTATCGCGTCGCATTGGATTCCCAGTATTGCCATTGGCCTGTCTAGTAAGTCATGAGAGATATGTGTCTGACACTGTAGAGACTGACCATTCAATCAGCATGTGCGCATGATGCAACAAATCCTGCCCATGATGTTCATGTCGCATCACAGTCAAACAGCCAATACAAGTGCAGCTGCTTCCATGATTACCAATAGCTTGCTAAACTACTTGATGAACAACCAAGGCATGGTCAATCAGGTGTTGCCTGCGCGTATTCAACTCGTCGTATTGTCCATGGTCAAAGGAGGATGGTTAGAAAATGGATTGGATCAGCTGTTTCGCTTCATCACCTGGACGTTGGTAGTGGTTGTGCTGGCTGTCATGTAAGTATATATATATACACTTTTGGATTGAATGAGATGAATATAGACTGACGCACTTGCTCTAGTTTACTCGCACTCAAAGTGGTTGTAGGCATCAATTTGCTTGGTTTCGCATACAAGCGATTCACTGGCATGGAAGAACGAGATGAAGCAGAGGCGAAGAAGGATAAAGAGATGAAGGCCATGAGCAAGGACGAAACAGAGTACAAGACGTTTGTTCGAGACTACCTCAGTAATACGGACGACAATATCATGGGAGAGAAACAAGCGAAATACACCTTGGAAAATGTAGATCGATTTTCAATGGTCAAGAGTCGTATTCCATAGACACAGTTGTAAATATTTGTTTTTTTTTTCAATACAAGAGCATTATGTTGAAGCTTGCTTTTTCAATGGCAATCCCCTTTTTCTTTTTATTCATGACGATGCTTTCTCTCATCACACAAAACCACAACACTGCTCAATACAGTCCTTATAGACATGGTTCTGATGTGGGTGTAGCGTCCTTTTTACGTAAGGGTGCCTCTTTGTACGCTATGATGGCTTTGAGAAATGCCGAGATGATGGAATAGACGGCTTCGGAAGCGAATTCATGCAAGTGGTACTTTTCATCTGTTTTCAGTCCAAGTTTGACGCATTCAATGGTGAGCTGTTGAACCCGCTCGACTAGATGAAACTGATCATTGAACCAAACAACGGCAAATAAAAAGTATGAAAGCAGCGAGTGCAATAGACCTGTTTCCCCGAAATAAGTATGAGTTGCTGCTTGTTTCATAAAAATCAACATTGTAAAGTATAAGTTACCAGGCACAGGGGAACGTTTGAAAAGCACAACGCAGTGGATCATGATATCCGTCATGGCCTTGTTGAGCGATTTAAACTTTTGAATAGGGGCGTCTTGTTGGTATTGTGCAGCTGTATTGCTGCTGCTGCTATCTGTGTTTGTGTTGTTGCCCAGTGTCATTGTACTAACCCATGATGGAGCGATAAGCTTTGCAATGGCCTGGAATTTATCAATGATGGTATCTGCATGGTTCCCATCATCACCATCCTCATTTACGTTTGATATCGCTTGCTGCTGCTGCTGCTGTGGTGTGATGCCTACTCTTTCCTCTAAACTACACAGGTCATGAGGATCGTAAATCAATTAATCCATATCTACACACTTTTTCTAGGCTAACCAACCTTGTCAATCTCTCTTTGAGTACTTGCTTTGTCTTGATTTCTCTCAAGTCTATCCATTCGTAAGTTACAAAACATAGCAAACCCCTCTCGAGCTATACTGTTTCTTACTTGGTAATGCCATGATAATCTTATCCAATCCAGCAAGATAGACATCTAATCCAATGGCCTCATTTCCAGTCTCGAATTCTTCCACTGCAATTTCTACCAGTTTTACGCCTTGCGATAAACTTTTTCTATCTACTGATCGACTGACTGAATGATAACCCAGCTTGGAGGTAGCTGTATCCATCAATTTATCAACGAGTTGCGAGTAGGTTGATTTTGATGCTGCTGTATTGTCGTAAGGTGGTGGATGATCGGCGCTTGATGTGGGCAGTTGGCTCATGTTGTTGCTGCTGCTGCTGTACAGTAGATTTGAAATGATCCAAGCCATTCAATCTTGTTTATAATATACCAGTGTAATGTTTATTGGATGCAAAGAGATACAAGGGAGGACAGCCAATCGAGAGAAGAGAGAGTGTCGTTTGAATTGAAATTAAGCTGTAAAAGAGAGAGAGAGATAGAAAGGAAAGAGGGGGAAAAAAAGAGAGAAAGAGAGAGAAAAGAAACATGTCAAGTTGGAGATAAAAAAGGGATTTTCGTATACATGGAAATCCTGATTTCAGGTGATCTATACTTGCACTCCTGTTGCCACTCGCATACATGCATCGGTCTGTTTCCTTTTCATACTACTCCTTTATGTCTTTCTCATCCATAGTAGTACATCGCTTGTACACAGTGCATAAAATTGAGTGTGCGCATTATACGCTCCAGAGACAAACACATTGTTTATCATCGCTTTCATCATCATCATCCCTTTCAAAATGGCGCCCTTTCAAGTGGCATTCATGCAATTCTGGTGGAACAATTGTGCCATTAATGATGTACATGAAATGAGATGGCTAAGCGTTCATCAAGCGCTCAGCCTAAAGTGTATATCATAAATAGTAGGTATTAGAATACAGTATAAGCTTTGAGCTGTGAAATACGAGTCTGTCAAGCATATATAGTAATGAGTCATATTACACAGAATTACCGCTAATCAATGGTAACCACATTCAGGAACCACTTAGTTATCACGGAAAATGAGGCACAGCAACAAGATCCAACATTTATTAGACTCCTACCTGTTTTTATGTCCGAGCTTCTTCTTTCACTTTCTTTCATTACGACAACTCATAGATGACAATCATGAGCAGCGATGATGAAGGTTATATCAAAGACTCTGTAGACCTCATCCCCTCTATCCAGCTATTGCGCGATAAATGCACAACCATATTAGACCAGTGCAAGGTTTGGAACGATCAACAGCCCATTGAAGGATTGCATCGATATACAAATTCTCTTACAGCTGAATTACACTTTATAGACAAAGTAAGTCTTGTCGACACACACACAAACACACAGAACGAGAGGACTCAACTTGTATACAAGTAGCTACTAGAAAATCCCAAAAGAATCAAAAAGGAACACGTCCAAAGCACAAACTTGAGTTATTTGGAAGCCGTGTTTGAAGCATTATCGCAAGCTGGTAAAAGAAGAAACGAGGTAATGAGATTGGTGAGTGCGCCAGCACAAGACAACAAGCAGTGGATGTCGAGAGCGGCCATGATCCGCAACCATAGTGTCAAAGTTGACATTGTTGCCGAAAATGGACTGGTGTGGATTAAAGTCATTGCGCGAAACGCAAAGGCTTTTCGACATGAACTTATGGGATTGGAATGGGATGACTCTTCTTCTTGTTCTTCTTCTTCAGATCAAGATGAAGACGATGAATCAGACGACAATGGAGACCATCAACAATCACCATTGGCAGCATCTGGCGATTTTGACAGTTTACCCATATTCAAAAAGGCTCGTGAATATCTCAAAACAGCCCAAGCGCACCACGTCCAATTCCATACGCCCATTGTTGTATTTGCATTCATGCGCATCAAGCCCGAAGAAGACGTATTTGTACAGAGGATCATGGATCGGTTAACCGAGATTGGCATCGTTGTCTACATGCAAGACCCACACAACACGCTGCAGTCAGCTTATCTGCCGTTATTAAAAAACGTGGGTGACCTGGATCACCTTACCACGCCCTCGATCAACCTGGATGTCAGCTCAGCATTAGCCATCATATCCGAGCTATCGCATCATGTGTGTCTACCCAAACAAGTGTCCGCTATTCCCATACAAGTACAAGCCGAGCGCGAAGCGCTTGTACCTGCACTACCTCAAATCTTGCCATACATCACGGGGAAGAAGCTTTGTATCATCCAGACTGCCTATGAACGACTTGAAGATATCGTACATGTCGTGGGCGGTCCGAATGAAACCGCTCGATTCAACTATCTGTTCAGAAAGCATCTCGGCCTAGAAGATTTGGAATTCGACCAAGAGCTGTGGACCATATTACCCTCGTTGTCTGTAGACATCATGCCCGATGCATCCTCAGAGCCCTTTGTCAAATTACTCGATCCACCCTCTCAGAAATCAAAGCTTAATAATGGACGCAAGATTCGCACTCGATTCTCCGATTTTCATGCAAAAATCTTTGGCAGTGGAGACCATTACAAAATGACTACACTGACATCTATCCAGTGGATGGAGATTGCTCTCAAGGACGCTGGCGTGCAAGGTGCACTGTTGGTGTCTCATGAACCTCGGTCTTTGGCTGAGAAAAAGATGGAGTCAAGAGGCGTCTTATCCAAATGAATAAATGACATTTACGCATTGTGTGCATGTGGTACCGTATTCCATTAGAAGCAAAGTTGGTTTTATTCAGTTGTATGTTGTGTATATAATGGGCATATTATGTATATAGTGATGGAAGGGAGAGGGGAGGGGGAAAATGTGTATAGTAAAAAAGTATGTATAAAGGGCGTTTATTTGCAGGCAGATAAACCAAGAAATTGCAGTTACATTAAAGAGAGAAGGGCAGCTGTAGTATATGTATATCAAAGTAATTATAGTGGCGAGGACCTTTGAAGAGGTTCATAATATAGATTCAGGTATTGGTATGTCTTGACAAAGATTTATAGAAAGAGTGATTGATTGGCATGAGGAAGGCGACATGGTAGGGTTTTAATTAGCATGGACGTCGAATTGAGCATCAGAATCATCCATGTTCCAGTATTCATCGTAGTCAATGCAATCCGTGCTATGAACCAATTGCTCTTCAATTGTTGAATGAAATTGATCATGTTTCCATTGTGATGGATGTACACCATTTCGAGGACATGAAGCCTATACTAAAGTGTGAGCCAGTTGAAGAATGATGTTGTGAGAATTACATACAGAATGTCCAGGAAGCCAATTGCCACATAATTCACAAGTTGCAGGTAATGTTGTTGATGGGTTCATGATGATGATAAAGAAAGATAATAGAAGGAAAAAATAAATGAATTATGCGGCCCCCCTTTCTCACTCTCTTTCACTCTCTTTTTATAGCCAAAAAAAAAGTGTCATCATTGAAATTCAAGGCTCCAGCACTATAAAAATCAAATAAACAACTCATGTGGTAAATTGGTTGTCATACATGATACCCACTTTTTGTACCTCCAAAATATTAAAATTTATATAAAAAGGGCGTTTTTTTTATGGATTTGTATATCATTTGATTTACCCCGTGTCCTCTTGTAAATGTATTCTAAATCATCATTTTTATATACATGATGATAAGTGAGATTTTCCCTCTCTTTTTTCTTGCTGCACTAGAGATGGATGAGGGTTTTTGTTTACACGTCGCCCTGAAAAAAAAAAGGGAAAACATGACATTGACTCCCTACTATTGCCATGTTGCTAATTGTCCAGAAAACAAAAGCATGGTATTAAGAGCAATTGGATACACATGTTGTAGCACAAGAATTCCTTGTCAATTTAAAAGAGGAACCGTACCCTTCTTTTTTATCAGAATCAGAAAAACAAACACATATTCATACCCACCTATACTACTACTGCCAGACCATGTGCAGCGTGATCTTTAGTCTGAATGTTCCCTCCTTTTTTCAAGTAGTGTCATTACTCCTTTTTTAGTTGAATAAACGAGTTGTAAACGTAGCTGTTGTCATGATAAATTGGAAATTGGGTGATTCTTATTTTCTACCACTCTTCTTATTGGGCCAACGACAAGAGTTACACGTAATTTCATATGATAATAATAAAGTATAAATTGCAATGGCATGGACAGGATAGCGGGTGGCCTCAGTTCTGGCTCTATTATAGTGTAGTGCACCCACGTTTTAGTACCTGATTTGTTTGTCGCATGGAGCATATAAAAGAAAAAGAATGTACAACATTACATGTCAATTAAAACTGCCAACATGCACATTTAGGTAAATATGTGTGTGTAGGTGTGCATGCTTACGGAAGGGGTATAACATATGGCGGCTGAAGTCTATAATGACGAATTACACTTGTTTCTTTGAATAAAGCACTAGCCACCAATTGTGCATGTTTTGTATATGAAAATGCACAAAAATGTAAAAGAAGGTATTAAGGCTAATCTATAGTAGTCTTTCATTCACACCAATGCCCTTCTATTAGCTTCAAATACACCAAATGCCTCAACGAAAAAGTATTTTTGCTGCCATAGATTTATTTTTCGTTTTGCTTTTCTCTCTTTTCTCTTTCAAGAAAAAGGTAAGCTCAGTCCTGCATAGAAGCAGTGCCAGATTCATCGTCTACAATGGCACTATCAATTGATTGGACAGAAGAGGTCTCGGTAAGGTCCATGCTCATGTATTTATTTTGATCAAATTGCTTTTGAGTGTTCTTGGGATTCATCAAACAAGAATTGTGAGCAGGTGGTATATTTACAAGTAAATGACAGTGGTTGCACTGTCCTAACGCTGGAAAACAGATTTCGACTGGGTAACTATTATACTAGTTATGACAATGCTATGATGTAACAGCAGCTTTGGCAACAGCAGCTTTGGCAACAGCAGCAGCGTGGGCATTAAAGGCGGCTCGGGTATCAGTAGCAACCGTATCAATAACAGCTTGAGAAGGCGATTGTGTGGCAATCGAGGAGAATGAAGAAGGTGTGGCAGCCGCTGTCTTCTATGCTCCTGAATAAACTTTACGTTTCTTGTCAGATATCGTTTAATCTTCGCTGCTTCAAGAGCAATCGTATTTCAGATGAACAAACTCATTACAGAAGGTTGGAGGAAAGTTTCTACTTGCGGATCTCACAGTCGAGTAGAACGTGGTTCATTGAATAGTGGTACTTGCAGTATCAATACTGATGATGGAATTATCCTAACGTACTTGTTTTAGTGCTTTGCAGTAGGTGGCATGATGAGCCTGGCTGTTGGATACATCTATAGCAATGGCAATTCACTTCTGCCTTAGTGAGAGGATTAGGTATGCAGTGCTTGTGATGCATACTCTTTGCGTGAGGTGTACCTGCTGTTGCACTTGGTAGGTGGATGAAGGTGATGTATGGATACATTGCTCATTTGTGTTGCTGCTTCCAAGCACGAACGCATACAGCACAGGTGGGGCACTCTCAATACAAAGTGTCTGGTTGTCTGAGGACCTGGTAAACTTTTGTTGGTGATGGATGGATGCAGCACTCACAATGCCTCATTCCTTGAGGACACATAGCTGATACGCTATGCCCATGATGACTGCAGCACGTAAGAAATACTCTTTGTGGCAGATAAGACGAATATGTGGAACTGATGGGCGAGTGTTCTCCTCATAATGTGTGCTTTGGCTTCAAGGTATCCAGTAGTCAGTGCTCATAGTGAACGCGATATACATGATTTACTGCTGGCGATGGCTCAAGTAAATGCGGGTTGATGAGCAGGACATTTCACTCGCATGTTGTTATCTATTTAGAAATCCCTGTCTCTTAGATATTATGATGACGATTTGTTGCAAGAAGCACTACTGGTAACAAGTCTGGTGGGTATAAAATTGTACAAAAGTTTATTTTGTATTGGTGTATATTGGTGTTATTTGTTTAATAGGCAATTACATCTCATAAAGCAATACTTCAATTACAGGAAGCATGCAAGTAGACAAAGCAGCAACGTAACATTTCATCTAATATACTTTTCATTGTTTAGACAATCAACATGAAAGGAGCGACCAGGTAAGTGCATATGTATGATGGAAGGTGGCAAGATATCCTAGTATTATTTTAAATTATATATGCGAAGTTTTGAAAGTACTGTCCACTTGTTTGCCCATGAAAAGGAGGCTGATAATTTAGATGAACGTTTGAAGCTAATTTGATAAGGAAGGCTTGCGAAAACTGATTCACTATAAACAAATTATTGTTAAAAAGAGTATGAAATTAATCAAATAAGAATATCGTTTGTTACATTGGAAAATAAGAGAGTTTATATACTATTCGAACTGAGGGAATTGATGTGAGGATAAGACATTAGATGGGTTGATCTGGGTGATAGCGATGATAGATCTAATCTATCGTCTTGAACATGTCATTACTGGGATTGTAAGTGAATCCAGCTTCATGTCAAAGTTTATGATCTGATGAAGTCTATGCTCGAAATGCTTGTTTCTTCGCATTTGGAGATCCGGTTTAGAAATGGTACATCAAAAACAAATTAACCACCTTTCACAAATTATTTTGGCCAACTTCTGGTCAAAGGTTCTTTATTGATGCCTCCAGGGAAACAATTCATCAAATGCTGAATGCACTTAAATACATGTGGTTTCATTTGATTGCTTGTTATATCGTTCTATGAACCTTCTATATTTCTTCTGAATCCGTAGGTGGTTGCGTCTAAGCTCATCATTTTTCATATAGAGCTTCATGTTTCCGTCGAGCGATCCTTTCATAAGAGCGATTCCGATCTTGCTTTCTTGTTGAATTCTTCTATCAGCAGCAATTCGATCATGAATATCGTATTTCGCGCCATTTTCCATTTGATCATCTATGGATAGATATTGATTGTAATTCCATAAGGCACCTCGATCACCTTCTGTTTTCTTTTTAAGCTCCTGTATAGTGCTGAGGATCAACGATTCCATAATCTTTTGCTGATTGTCAATATCAACTTGCTTTGCTACATAGAATATAAAGCTAGGATTATTTCTTCTCCAATGCCTTTCAAAAGGGGTACACCACAATTGCTCGATTTCAGCAATAACAGCTGTAATGGTAGATTACAACATTAGTTAGCCGTGTTTTGAAATGCAACATGGTTGTCCCAGTAAGTATACAGTACCTGCAAAGTGACTTAGCCTAACAGTTATGATACAGTAGGAAAGCACAAACTATTGTCAGTCTCGATATTACAAATTTCACAAGAAGTTACTAACCAAATGTTTTTTCCTAGTCCTTTTAGTTCTTCAGCTTTACTTGACATGAGAGCACTATAGAGAATATGTTAATGCTAAAGGTGTAAACCTTCAATATACAACTTTACATGATCAGGTTGAAAAACAAAAGGATGGTGACAAATGAAAACGATATAGCCAGGATCAAGATCATGTAATCATCTCCCGTATCTCCATTGCTGAGCGGATCCCAAACACCATAAATACAAAACCACAATATAGAGAAGGCCTTTAGTGGATTGTTGAAATTGTTGGTAGAGCTTACATCGCTAAACTCGATGTTTTGAGATTGGCTTGTTCCTGCAAACTTTTCTTGAAAATAGGAATCGTCTTTACGAGATAGAAGAACCATAAAAGCGTTAGTAAAGCCAAATATAACCAGTAACATGATGAATAGAAGCTTATATACTGATTTTACAAGCTTGATTATGGTCTCTAGAGTTATGCCCTACATACTCCGGGTTAATATGAATAAAGGTAAAAACTGAATATCTACTGTTACACTTTACAATGAATGCAATAGCCCGAAGCCTCAAAATCCCGTGGATCCAAAAGCAAATTGTTGAAATGCTTTCTAACTCGTACTAAAGAAAAAATTATTTACTTTAGTAATCTATCTATCTGAGGGTTTCTTTTCATACTTACCAGGCCTGGTTTGTCACAGCGCATTTGCCAGAAAGTAACGATAGGAAGTACAATTACTGCCATGTCAAAGTAATTATAGGGAGATACAAAGTATGATAGTCGGCTTTTGGATTTCAGAAACTGACGAACTTCTTGTAACAGCAGAATAGCGCCAGAGATGAACATTAGGGTAATACAAGCCAAATGATTTCCAGATATCGATGTGCCAATAGTATAACTGAATGCTTCCATGGCAAACAGTACAGCCAGTGAGTATGTAACGTAGTAGATGATGTGAATCGAGTAGACAAGGAAAAATCTCTTTCGCACAAAGGTGTTCCATTTGTACTGAAGAACCACCTCAAGTACAGTATCCCGTTGGTGATAGAGGTCATTTTCATGCTGATCCAAAGAGAGCTCGAGAAAGGTACTCTTCACCTTATAGCCTTGATCGACTTTTGTCTTGACACCATTGTTTCGATCTTCAGAAGCCACATCATAGGTACAGAAATAAAGGAGGGGTACGGCACAAGTTCTAAAAAGACTTCGGCTGACTTCGTGGTTGTCCCTTTCAAGCAGAGTTGCGTACAGAAAAACTTTGATACGTTTCAGAATCTTGCTCCATCTTCGGTACTGGTTTTTGGTCAGAAAAGCATCGAGTCTGATATAGACAGACCACCAGTAAAAAGCATGGCTTATCAGGCTCTCCCACAACCCAGTATTATCATACCTAATGACCTGTTCCAAGCTTGCATGAGACACCAAATCTCTAAATTCTGTACCAAAATTTTTATGGAGCGTCCACATGTACATCTTTTCTTTATCCATTGCAGTATTTAGTATTGGTAGAGCATATCTACCTATTTCGAGAAAGGACAGCTGTTGTAAACTTTTCTCTAGGACATCTATATTTCAAGTTTGTTATTTATCTGCAACGAGTCTTCTTGACACTAAACTTGCCTTGCGCACCGCGACTTTGTAAGAACACCAAAGTTTCGGTCAATGCGGAAAAACTGCCGATTCCCAGTTTTTTTGAATGGAGGACCAGCCGATTTAAGAATAAATAATACAAATCGTATTCTAGCTTTTCTATCAAAACTGTCAAAGCGTTTTCCTTTCTGGTTATTCGCTCGTCGCGTTGCTCGGTTTTAGCGTTGTGCCGTACGTAGCTAAACAGGCTGATGGGAAGAGCTTCTGTTTCGAGGATGTCAAAGAGTATCTCCCTCCCAATGTTAAAAGATGCCAACATGGCAAGAGTGCTGCTTCCAGAAATAGTGGTGAAATAGTTTGACTTGGCTTCCTTCATTTCTTTGATGGTGTTTTCTACTATCTTGATTGTTTTTCTGACGAGATTTTCTACTGTTTCCTGATGATGGACAACAAATATGCATTAGTTACTTGAAATGACAGTATGTGTTGTAATTGTACCTTATTTTCTTTTAATTCCTTAGTCTTGGGATACATACAAAGATAGTGCAGTGATTGGCAAACGCTTTCGATATAGTGGTACTGCACACATTTGAACTGAAAGCGGCTACTGCTTTGCCGAATGTTGTATGCGTTTGCTGGCAATTTTCCTTTGGCTTTCCATTTTTCCATGTCGATTTCAGATTGCATCAGCTCTTCCAAAGGGAGGTAAGCTTCATCTAGGTAGCTTTTCGTCGCATAATCTGGCCCATCGACATGTTCTTCACTACATACTCGAATCTCAATTCTACCGCGCTCGCTTGGTTGGAGATCTTTTGCAGATGCTGTCAAGTCTTCATGGGAACCCGAGTATTCGTGTTGTATACTGCGAATCCATTTATAGTCGTAGTCTTGCGTGAATGGCTCCGAAGCAGGTTTGACTGCACGAATGTAAAGTAGCTGTTCTTCTTCAAATGGAGTAGGTAATCGCCATAATTGCACTGTGTGCGTACCAAGTCGTAAGAGATAATTGATGCCGTGATAGTCCATTTTGTAGCAAATCATTCCGTCATGATTATCCAACGCATTTTCGACTTGGTAGTGCTCGTAAAAACTGTGCTCTCTTGCGCTTCTCCTAGGTAAATCTTCCAAGCACCAACCAATATTTTGATAATCTCCAGCCTCGAGATTCCGTAAAGAGCCATCACCGTCAACGCTATTGCCATCTTCAACATGTGTGTTTCCGCTAGCCTCTGGGATGTTCATATTATCTGCTGTTTGTAAATTGGAAAACTTATCTGCGTTACCGTCTGTCCCCTGTGTCCTGGAAATTGTCTGTTGCTGTATTATGCGTACCATTGCCCGACGTGGTGTGTACGCATCTATGGTTATTGATCTGAACGCGATTGCACCATCCCCTTCATAAGTTGAGTAGTAGACCTGGAACTTTGGAACAAAAGATTGACTGTCTTGTTCAATCACCCATGGTTCGACTCTCCATCCTTGTGTGAAAAGCAGAGGGGCCACTACTTCCTGGCAGGAAACCAATATTTCTGATGATATATTCCAGAGTTCAAAAGAGATGTATATTTGATTGTAACGAAGTATTGTTTTAAAGCTGATCCATAGCAAGAAGTGGTGTTCGGAGCAAAAATAAGCGTAATGAGCCTGCTCAGGGTCGAATTCCACGCCAGCTATCTTCCTTTGCGTCAATCTGTTAACCAAGAGCCCAGTTTTGGTGTGGTAGATACCAAGGTATTCCGATTTTTTTGACATTTTCGCCACAAACTGTTCATCACCAGAGATTCCAGCTATTTCTTGTTCGTCATCAGCAACTGATATCAGTTGAGTACCGGTTCCCTCTGCAGACCAAACTTGCGCAACACCTTTGTTATACGTTGTTAAAAAACCCTGAGTGATGTATCGTGTCATATGAAGAAGCTTCATATAACTGTCCTCTTCACGCATTTCGAGTTGATAGATTGGTTGCGCCCATCCTGGATTTAAGAAAGGTACTCTTGTCCACCAGTTATTCAAGCCCCGGCTCGATTTCAAGCTTCTCAGGTCCATCCAATACATCTTCTTGTAGCCGTTGTTGGGATCATATACAGTCATCACTTTGTCGTTTATGAGTGCAAGTTTATCATCTTTTAGAAATACGGCTCTGCCTTGATAGTTGGTAAAAGGTCTCTCTGGGATAATTCTCTTGTCAATATCCACGTGCGAATCTCTGGAGACTTTGAATACCAAGCAGGAGACATGCTGTTCAGCACTCTCAACATCTCTGTTCTCGACTGTTCTTGACACTGATCTGCCAATAGCTTTGGTGCTCTTCTTGGCTTCTCCGTACATTGATGATAGTACAATCCTATTTCCCGTGGAAGATGCAGAAATAAAATAGCCGCCATTTTTGTCTTCCATTGTTCTGTCTTGCATCGAGTATATTCCAGTCAAGCCAATTCTTGCTAGTATGGTGAAATTTACAGTTTCTTCGGTTTTAGTAAGCTCACCAACAAGTAAAGTCTTCGTATTGTTCACTTGATGATTAGTGACATATGCAATAAATTTGTTGTTGACGGACATGGCGACCAAAATTGCGTCCTTCAAAAATAGAAACGGTGTTGATGTAGGCGTCTTTGGAAGTATAGCTGGTAGTGCTCCCTCGGAGGTTTCGTGTGGGAGTAGTTGTCCAGATAATGCAGACCTACTTATCTTCATCATCAACAATCTCATTAGCTGTTGCTCCGGGGAATGAACCAGCATAGCTTCGTATAACCTTGCTAAAGTTTCGGAATTACTTGCTGTAGCTTCGGAATCACTTGCTGTAGCTTCGAAATCACTTGCTGTAGCTTCGTTCATAAAAAAATAGTATTGGCAAAACTAAAGAGATGTGCCCTGGTTGAATACTCAAGCACTGTTGCACATCAAGGTGAAGCAATGTATGACTACATGCAAATTAAGTAGACATTGTGTATCATATACCGTAGTAGCGATTTTTTGTTCCTTATGTACTACCCAATGTCCAACCTATGTACAGCGCAAAAGGTTAAACATTTAGAATTCTCAAGGTTTTTTATGTTTGGAGGGAAACGCTTTATTAATCCTGGATGTTGATACTTAACTGGAAAAGCTGCTTTAAGAAAAAATCAAAGCAGAACAAGCATTGCTTAAATTATTACGCCCGTTATGGTTTGATCAGAACGAGATGTTACCCAAAAAAAGATACCAAGGCATCTAAGAAGAAAGCTTATCCATAAACTACACACACGCGAATCGCTCTTTGGTTTATTTCTACATTAACAATGCTCTCTCTCTCAAGCATCTAGCCCCCACTTGCTCCCATTCGTCATCAGCAATCCAGATGTCTTTAGCAAAGTGTAGCTTGGCCATCACAAAAGCACTTTTCCACATTAATACTTCAGGGTCTAACTCTCTCGGTGCTGGAACCACTTCGACACGGTCAATCTTTGCCTTTTGTGCAATAATGGTTGAAAGAACGCTATGGTCATCATCATCATGAACAATTACACATTGTGTCAAGTACATAATTTACTTTATTGGTCTTCCAGTACTCGACAGAAATTAACCATAACAAGTAAAAACGAGTTGTAATCCCACCCCCCCCCCCGAATTATGGTGAAAAAGTCGACCTTCGTTCTAATGGGGTGCGCAACTT
>JAXQGS010000606.1:0-15724 GCA_037040325.1 Mucor sp. M7501 | reverse complement strand
TCTAAGGCGCCGCACTCAAGTTGCGGTCTCGCAAGAGGCGTGAGTTCGAATCTCACAGTCAGCAATATTTTTTGTCAATTCCTGCATTAACGTGAGACGTTACCAATTTTTTTTCTCATCCTGTTTTTGAAGCACGGATAGTAAGATATATCTATAATACTTTGCAGGGACATGCTCAAAAAAAGAAAGGCCTTTAAATGTACTATCTGCATCTCTAGCATGAATTACGGAACGACTCATGGCAGCGATTTCAATCAGCAGAGATTTGACATGCGATAGTCAGGCACCATCTAATTTAAATGATGAATATTGCTCCCGTACATTGGATACTTATAGGGAGAGAAGAGCGAAATTTAATATTACCAAAAAATCAATCAATTACATCAGGTGGTGGATGAATTAAGCAAAACATATATATTTAGAACAACAAAAAAAGCCACATTGTCCATTGATGAAATGATGCATCATTCAGTCAAAGGGCAATGCCAATTGAACATCCGCGTATTACATTTATACGATAGAAAACGTGCATTCTTCTTTTTTACTCTCTTATTCCACAAACAACAACACATGTCCTCTTCCAAAAGACAAACAAAAGTACGTGCAGTGGAGAGTGTCGAGAATGCGGATTCCACAGGTCGTCAAAGACAATTGAAACGAGATGAGGTAACATAATATGGACAATTCAAGCTCTCTCTCTTTCAGTCATTCAGTATCTGATGAAACCATGTGTACTATTAGGCTATTCGCAAAAAGTTGGAGCAAGATTTTTCGAAAAAGAAGGGAAGCTCTTCCAGAACACTCCAAAGTAAACGTATACCGGGTACAGTGTCTGCCCTGAGACCAGGTCAAGCGTTGACAGTCAAGGAGAATATGTTGGTGATTGAATCTGCTCAACTCATGGCAGCCAAACGTTGCGATTGTGTGTTGGTTATCAATGAAGACGATCATTTGTCTGGTATCTTTACAGTGAGTAAAGCGTTTTGAGATGTATTTACAATGGTTACTGACGCTCTGGATGATGATGATAGGCAAAGGATATTGCATACAGACTCGTTGCGGAAAATTTAGATGCCAAGTAAGAAAGGGCCGCGCATACCCGACACGACATACCTACCATACTCATGTAATTCTTGAATGATAGAACCACACCCGTCATTGATATCATGACAAAGAATCCCATGTGTGTTACTTCAGATACGTCAGCTACTGAAGCCTTGAATCTCATGGTGTCTAAAGGATTCCGTCATTTGGTAAGTTTTTTTTTTTTGATCGCATGATAGATTTTGAAATATTGATTGTTGTATCACGATAGCCCGTTTGCAATGAAGATGGCGATATATTCGGCTTGTTGGACATTACGAAATGCTTGTATGGAGCTCTGGAAAAGATGGAAAGAGCGTTTGGGTCATCTCGAGTACTGTACGATGCTATTGAAGGGGTGGAAAAGGAGTGGGCAGGTACACCAGCACAGCTGACCGAGTACATGGAGTCGCTACGAGAGAAGATGTCATGTCCCAATCTGGCTTCTGTGCTGGACGGAACACCTCCAGCAGAAGTCAAGTATAGAACCAACGTGCGAGACATTGCCATCATGATGAAGGAATTGCACACGACAGCCGTCTTGGTTCAAAAGCATCACAACTTGGCTGGTATTTTTACATCGTAAGTGGTTCATTGTATATAATGCGAGGTGGGCTCTCAACTCACGGCTTTTTACAGAAAAGATATCGTACTACGTGTCATTGCAGCAGGTTTGAATCCTGAAAACTGCACTGTTGTCAGAGTAATGACACCCAATCCTGATACTGCGACTCCTGAGACGACCGTTCTAGATGCTCTCAAATTGATGAATGGTAGGTTCTTTTTATTTTTTATTTTTGATCTGCTTGTCATCTCATTTTTTATTACTGTAGAGGGACACTATTTGAATCTGCCAGTCCTTGATAGCGGCATTGTTACTGGCATGGTAGATGTATTAAAGTTGACTTATGTGACATTAGAGCAGGTAATTATATCCAGATGAACGGCACAGTGAAAGTCATGGATTATTCATGTTGTGCAACGCTTAGATGAGCAGTATGGAAGGCAAGGAGGGAGAAGGACCCATGTGGGGACGCTTCTGGGACAGTTTTGGTGCTGTGGATCATGCAGAAAGCTCATCGCAACTATCAGACACATCATCACACCAACGCTCAAGATCACACCTTTCCAACACAATATCGCCTCAACCATCCACATCCCTTTCACAACTCAAAAGCTACTCTGACATATCGCCCAACGAGTCTGCCAGCATGGTGAATCAATCGTCCTCTGTCATGGAAGCGTCGAGCGACACATTTACATTCAAGTTTACCTCTGCAGGACAGAAGACACACCGTGTGGTTTGCAAACCTGTGTTTAGTGATTTGTTAGAGGCAGTTCGAGTTAAATTGCTGCCAGAACACGGTGATGATGTGGGAGAAAAGGAATGGCTTAGCATGTCCTATGTCGATGATGAGCAAGACAAGGTGTTGATTTCCAGTGATTCAGATGTAGTAGACGCTGTGCAGTTGGCATTGAAATTAGAGCAATCCAATGTCAAGTTGATTGTTCATGATCAGCAATTAGCAGCAGCAACGGCAGCAGCAGCAGCAGCAGCAGCAGCAGCAGCAGCGGCAACAACAACAGTACCACCCACATCAACTACTACACCCTCAAAATTAGAGGTGATTGATGCCGAGGATGAGACAGATGTCCATGTTGTTAGCGCACAACCAAAAGTAAGCAAGCCAAAAAGTATCAAAAAATCAGCACCAGCATCAGCACCACCAGCTGCAAAAAACAACCTACTATTACCTGCGGCCATTGGTTTCCTGGGTGTGGTTATTGTAGGCGTATTTGTATTTTCAAAGGTTCAAAAAGACAACCATTAGTTTAAAATATATTAATATTATGTACAAGGTTTTATTACTACTACTACTAGAATTAAATGTCTGTCATTTCTGAATCTATTAAAACACCATCGTCTTGAGGTTTTTCTGCCATTTTTTCATCTGCTTGCTTATCCAAGTTGGCCTTGTATTTGAGATAGGCAGCCTCAAGCAAATCTTCTTCGTCGTCACTGAATATACCAGCTCCTCCCGTATTGCTCGTGCTTGGTTCTTTGGTATGCTCATCATCCTTTGGTGTTGTTACTGGATTACTACTTGTAGTGCCACTGCCTTCAGCTTCCATTTCGTCTCGTCTGTCGAACGCAGAGTAGTAGTAGTCTTCCATGGCGGCATCCAATTCATTGTCATCTGCTTGTTGTGATGGCTCCCTTTGCTGAGGCTCCTCATGCTCCCAGGTGGCAGGTGGAATATAGTTGACATCCTGCTCGTATCTTTGTTTCTCTAATTGCTCTTGTTCGCTGGGCATCTCCCACCAAGTACGGTTCGATTTGATGCTGGGATTCAGTGCTTCTACGTACAAGAGTGGATATTCGGCAGCAGCCTTGAAGAATTGACGAGTTGAATAGCGAATAAATTGCTCTAATTCTGCAAATGCGGATGATTTAGAAAACTTGTTGGCGTCTTGCAGTATGCGATTGAACAGTTCCAAGACTGGAAGCTACAGGGAGGATACAGCCATGTTAATGGTTTTTTTTTTTTTTGAATCTCACAATCATCTGTACCGCCTTACCTTCCAAAAGAGATATTCTGCCTTTCTCTTGACCATCAATCTGTGAAACATGTTTGCTATGCAAATCAAGTATTCTGGTGGCAAGTGCTGGTATAATTCCAAGAGAGATGTATAAGCGTGCACCACGTCCCAGGAGACGTATCGTTGCTCAAAGGTCGAGAACTTGAACCGAATGTCCTTGTATTCCTGCTCCTTGTTTCTGTCCACTTCAGGCTCGCTCTCGTCTTCTGAATCAATGGCTGTAATGACGGCAACGCCCTCTTCTTCTTCAGGCGCCTCTCCTCCTCTTTTGGCTGGCTTCTTTTTCTTTTGGTTCTTCTTTTTGCGGACAAACATCATCTTCTTTCCCTTTTGATAGTGATCCAGAGACTTGAGCAGCACGTGTGTCAGCATAATCACCGCCTTCAAGTAGCCATACGACTGGTTCGTGTAGCATTTCAATATCTCAAGAAACAGATCCAGAAACGATTGCTCGTAATACAAGTTTTGCTGAATGTGCTCTGCTACCTCTCGGTGCTCTTGTACGTCTGATTTGACCATGGCGCCCACTGTAACCAGCATTTGACGGAAGCAATCCACTGCCATTTGCACATCAAACCACGCCTTCTCGTCCAGCTTGATTCGCATGTGGCGCAAACAATAGGTCACTGTCTTGAGGTTCAGCGCACTGGCAACGAGAGAATAGTCATAGTCGTTGTTATCGATGTTTTCCTGCAGTGGGTCTTGGTTGGGTATGTGAAACTCGTCTGCTTTTCGATGCAGTGCTACCTTGTGTTCGTAGCTGTGAAATTCGAGGAACCACTTCATGGTGAAAAAGTAGCGAGGATAGTCCTTTTCCACAATACTGTCGTCTTCGCGCTGCATGTCTTTGAGGATGCAATCGAAAAATGCTAATGAAAGAGACATGAGCCATGGTGATCCGCATCTTATTTTACGACATGTTTACCATTAAAGCACGATGTAAGGAACGACTGAGAGACCGTTTTCAGATATTTCAGTGATTTTCTGTTCTGATAGACCTTCTTTGCTGAATGCATGTCCTCCAATTTACGCCTTTTGCCCAGTCGATTCGTCTTTTTGTCTCCTTCCACGAGAAACGCAGAATCAGCGAAACCAGCGATTTGCTTGTGCGAAACTCGCTTCTTGCCATCCCAGTCCAGCACGTAGGTGCCGCCGAATCGATTGTGTCTTGAGGGCGTGTATCCAGTCTTGCGTCGTTTGTTGGAGTTTTCGTTTGTTAGTAAAGTCGATAATTTAGCTGCTATTTCCTGGAGCTCTCCTTGTTTCTACAAATAGAGTTGGTTTCTTGTCGCTGTCCCCTCCCCCCCCCCTCCGTAGTGCATGACACTTACTGTATCTTCTGAAGGCTTGTACGAAAACACGTCTTTGGGGTCCACATGCTTGATCAAGTTGTAAATGGTCTCCAGCACCAGCACATTCCACTCTGGCGTGCCACCTTGTCGCTCGCTGTTGGATGCAACTGTCAGCAGAAACTCCATGATATCCGACTCGTAAAATCGAACCAGCAGCATTTCCTGCATATGCGACATTCTCACTTGATCTTCAGTACCAAATTCGGGCATATTTAAATCAGGAATCGCAGCTAAATTGCGCAAAAGATAGAGCACAAGTCGAATGCTAGTGTGATCTACAGTGGATCTCTCTCTACAGAAAGGTAAATGTCGGTTACCCTTCAGGATGCATTGGGGCCAAGGGATGTCTCTCTCCCTTTTTTGTTGTTGTTGTTCTTACCTGTGTGGTTTGCGAAGTGCTTTAATAATCATAGTGAGGATAGTCTCAAATACACCAGGTGTCAACAGTTCCAGCTTGTAGCTTCGGTAGCATTGCATCACATTGGGATTTTCCTCTTCCTCGTCCTCCTCGTCCTCATCATCGAGACTCTTCTTGTCCAACGGCCATGTCATTGGCACCAGTAATTCAACTATAGGCTCACATGTCAATATCCCCCTCCATCGATCCACTGCTTTTTCATATACTGTCTACATTACCACAGGCAAGGATGAACCGATCTGCGACTTCAGTGCGTTGGTTGCGGTACGATAACAGCAAAGGTACAATATCCGTCCTCACCACATTGTGTTCCTTGAGCGTATTCAACACAATCTTTTCATTGTTTTGACTATCGATGCGAATGGCTTTCTTTAGATCTCTCAAACAGGCTATAGGCTTTTGTGTTAGTACATCAAGCACACACACACATCCTTGCGACATCATTTTGGTACCTAGCGCTTCATCACCAGCACAGTAGATTTGGCCCACTGTTCCATCGTTTTGCTTGATTTCCTCTAGACCACCAATAGCAGAACACAGACTCAGGATGTATGCCTTGGTTCCCTCAATCTCTTGTGCTTCTTCATCCATCTTGTCTATGAGTGTGTAATGTAAATGGGCAATACAAAAAACGCGGGTTTTGTGGAAAAAAAAGAAGGTGTCTAATTTTTTTTTCCTATTTTTTTCAACGCACGCGCTCCTGCGCGATGCAGCAGTAGCATGTAATTTCACTCACTTTCTCTCTCTCTCGTGCCGGGAGAGCTCTGTCAAGAAGAAAGGCGGCTACACGGAGATCAAATTGCGTCCTCATCATCATCACTCGCTTGCTGTTTATTGTTGTTGTTGCCATCATGAATTGGCAGCATAGAGAAATAATGGCCAAATCCTGTTATTGTTTGACGGCACTATTCCTAGAATGCACAAGAATATCAGTCAAGGGAGGGGTTAAAAAGGCAATAATAATAATAATAATAAAGGAGGAACCCACGAAAAAAAAAAAAAGGATAAAAAGAGATAATGATGAATGGCGCAATTACATATCATAACGATGGCTTTATACATCTCACAGATCCCTTCATCTGTCTCCATGCCTGTCTGCTTGTCTTCTATACCTCCTGATGCTAGCAAAGTAATAGCAGCTACACCATCGTTTTCCAGTTACACAGACCTAGCATGCAACTCGATGTTTTTGTTTTTTACTCCTTGATTTTTAATATTTGATGTTGTTGCTTAAACTTGTAACTTGCTCTTGCTCTCTCTCACTCTCTCCTTGATTGTGTGTTATTTATTTCCCACTTGGTATTTGCTTCTTCCTCTTTTTCCTTCTCTTTCTCTTCTCTCTTTAATCATCCTAATTTATTAATATCATGTATTCGCCAGATCAATGGGAAATCCTCGCAGAAGTGAATAGTGTCACTTGCATTACCATCGTCTCATTGATCTTTGGAAGAAAGATTGCTAGTATAGACGGCCCCATCCACTATGTTCGTGGCCTATTACTGCTTTTATACGGTCTATGCTGGGCGTTCAATCTCATCTCCTGTATGCTCACCAGTACAAACAATGGTAATTTCATCTCTTGTGTCTTGACCAATTTCAATTGCGCTATCCTCTATACTGCTGCCAAATCAGTGCTCTACCTGTATTTTATTGAAAAGGTACGCCATCTAAAGGCATGGGTCTAAATGATCAGCTACTCATACTTGATTTAAATGTATAGATCCACATCATCTCTGTGCCAAAGAGTGCTCGCTTCAAATCACCCCTGTATCTGATCAATTTAGGTCTCATGCTGCCTCACATTGCTGTCGTTTTACTTCAAATCATGTACCGAGTCAATGTCGTGTCAAGTGAATATCCTTACCACTGTACTGTCGGCTTTGATATACCCGCCTCCGCCGCGGCTCTCTGTTACGATGCCTTGATATCGATACTCTACATTGCCATCTTTATCAAGTTTTACTGTTTCCCAAACACAGCACAACAAACAGCACATCAATCATCGTCTTTACACATGATGGCAAAACGCAATGCCATTGCTGCCATCACTGCATTGATTACATCTAGCGCAAACTTTGTCATCTTGATCTGCTTGAACGGACACGAGAGAGGATTGGTTGCTTCTAGTGTATGTGCATTGAGTCTTACCATCATTTGTATGGTGATTCATTGGGGTATGTTGTAAATGAATGATATTATTAAGTCATGTCAACTCACATCTTTACTACAACTTTAGTTACTACACATCCTGCAGAGCTTCGTTTGAACGAAAGAGCTCTCCAAAGAGTCAATGGTGACAAGCCAGTCAGACTTGAAATTAAGCAACATCAAGAAGTTGTCATTTTGACAGAACTAAATAATCGCGTCTAAGAACTCTAATCATTACCTTTTAATATTTTTTTCAAGTATATATAATATAAACTTTACTATTCTTAACAATATATACTAATATTGTTCAATTGGGTTGAGTTCTGGAGAGTAAGGTTGGCGCTTGTAGCCACGTTCTTCAATCATCTTTCACCAATGTATGTATGGGCGTACACACTATCCGTAAACCAGATAATGTCTTTGATAAAACTAATGATTAAACAATTAACATCTTATGATGTAAGGCATTTCAGTCGCTTTTATTACCTTTATTCATCTAACTCTTCATCATCTTGATCAGTATCATCTTTCTCAGCGTTGTCCTCACTCTCATCCACCTAAACTATAGGTCGGATGCTGCCGGCCGAGTCGTGTGTTGTGTCTTGGTTGCTGAGGATGCTTGCCATCTTTCTGGTGGTGGACTTCAAACCGTTGGTTTTGATGGTATTCTTGAGTTTCAGGCACAAGCTCTATGAAAATCAACATGATAAGCAAGCAGCATTCAATGATAGTTTAAAAGCTTGGGGGTTTACCTTGACAATTTCTAAGCAAGTGATCAGGCTTTCAATGCCATGTTCCTTAATGTTTTGGTGCGTTGTTGGAATGGGATGGAGTCAACGCAATCCAAAACATAAAAATTTCCCACATGTCGAAGAACATACATTTGGCAGTTGAATCCTATTATCTGGACAAGTAGTGGAACGAATGTTGCATCATTGGAAAGACCAAAGAGCAGAGTGTTGAGGTGGAACTTTGATATCAGAACCACTTTCAGTTTGTCGTTGTAGAGCTTGCTTGGGATGGCTTGTTTCGCAAACTTGGCAACGCTCAAATCAGATTGCTTGGTGCTGAGGGAAGACAGGATGCGCAAATCAACCTTCGTATTCTTGTTGGCTTTGTGTCTTCCCTAGTTGACGTCGCGTTTTATAATTTAACAGATATGCTTTCGATAACCATCTTCTTGACTTACCAGTGCAGACAAAGACCACTATTACCGAACACCTCCTCAAAGACATATACCCAGAATTTTACAATGAAGTCTTGTTCTGAGTACAGCTTCACGGTTTGCGGCTTGAACATGTAGTTTTTATAAAGATGCATTTCGATGCTACATGATATGTTATTAGAAGAAAAAGAATATTTAATCACATGTACTTAAATTCAGAACATTTATATTTTTACATACCATTATGTACAAGATATTTCTTCATCGCATTGACCATTTTACTCATCGTCATCTTCAGCTTTATCTGATTCTTCATCGGTGTCGTCTTTGTCTTGTTCTTCCTCACTGTCATTTGCTTAAACCATAGCTCGGATGCCAGGTGTATCCTCTCTTGTTCTTCATTGCCCAGGATGCTTGCCATTTTGCTGGTAATAGACATCAGACTGTTGCTTTTGAAGACATTCTTCAGATTTAGATACAAGTTCTATGAATAAACATGATGAGCAAGCATTCAATTATAGGTCAGATGCTTGGGAGTTTTACCTTTGCAGTTTCCAAGCAAGCGATCAGATTCTCAATGGCGTGGTCCTTGATGTCATGATGGGTTGTAGGGAATGTGATGGAGTCGACGCGTTCCAGAACATAAAAGTCTTGCACATGTCTGAGGATATAGAGCTGGCAGTTGAAACCCATGATTTGCACAAGTGGGATGAGTGTAGCATGGTTTGGAAGGCCAGAGAGCAGCAGAGTGTCGAGATGGAGCTTTGAGATAAGAACCTCCTTCAACTTGTCGTTGTATAGCTTGCGAAACCTGGTATTGGAAACGCCCAGCTCGTGAAAATTGCTTTTTTTTTTTTACATGTCCACCAACACTCAAGCCAGATTGCTTGGTGTCGATGGAAGACAGGATGCGCAGGTCAATTTTCATGTCTTCCTTTGATATTTTTGGCTTGATGTCTTCCCTAGTTGATGTTGTGTTTCATAATTTAACAGTTATGCTTTCGGTGATCATGTTCTTGAACTTACCAGTGTAAGCACAGCCCACTCTTGCTAGGCACTTCTTTGATAACGTGTACCCAAAACTTTGCAAGAAGATCTTGTTGCTCAGAACACAATCTAACGGTTTATGACTTGAGCAGATAATCGTTATGCAGATGCATTTCAACGCTACAAGGCGTGTTATCAGAAGAAAAAGAGTATTTAATCATACTTTACATTCAGGATATTTATACTAAAATTACATGGCAGTCTCAGATATGAAATAAAGTGTATCATCTGGCACAATATCAATAGTACTTTTTGATTCGCAATACCCTGTTAAACAACCTTCAAAAGCATCAATTGTTGCCCTCATAATGAAGGAGGAGGCATAAAATCGGTTAAAAGTCCGCAGACATTTCGTTTTTTTCTTCGTCCCAATTCGTGGATTTCTGATCCAAAATCGGCCCGTTTGATCTCTTTTACAGGATTTGATTATGTAAAAAGTGATGATCACCGCTTCCTTCCCTAAACATTCTTGGAGTACTTTTCAAGAAAAATCTGATGGTACCAATTAAATTAATTGTTTTGAATAAAGATATAGAGCAAAATATGAAAATATGAAATAAGATTTTTGTCGGAATTGTCGAAATCTTACATATAAAGATCTTCCAATCAAAGTTTTGGGAGTTGCGTTGGATCAAGAGAAACACTTTGATTTAATATATACCTTAGTAGAAGTCTTCATTTTTGCGGTCAAAAATGCGATCGTTTGGATTTCGACAAAAACCATGAGGTACCACCCATGGTTTGAAGTCGATTTTTGAAGATCCCAAAAAAGTTGACAAAGGTGTCAGTAACTAACTGCTAGGTGAGAGCACTTTGTTGGTGCTATTCTGGCGGCCCAAAATGGCTTCAAACACGAGCAATCACGGCTAAAATGTATCCAAATTACGCTGTGAATTGCATATATTTGAGTGGTAGGAGGTAATGCAAGCATGCTGTCTACCATTATATGAGTTGTTTCCATCGATGCTGATCCGGTGCATTGTACAAAAGTCAGGTCTACAGCTCTTCAACGAAGTTTTCCTTCAAAATCAATCTTTATAACCACTATCTTGGTAAATTGACCTGAATTGCTTGATCAGCATTGTGTCATTTACAAGGAGAAACGAGTGATGAGTCACTGAATGATCAATACAAACAATAACAAGTTTTCCTCTTTTACCTCCCTAGTTTTCCCTTCCTATCACACTATCACTCCTGAAAAACCTTATTAAACCAATATAAATGCCTTTATATCGTACTTGACGACATTTCGCGTTATGGTTTGCCCGCCAGCTATGCCATTTATACTTTCAAAAGTGTTTGTTTTGATTGATATTACAGAAATACTCGGTACAGGTAAATATATTATGAGATGTCAGAGAATACTACATGCCAGGAAGCTTTATTCTTTTCCTATCATATGTATCCAAGAGCAGACCTCACACTGTAGAACCAATGTATCGTTTGACAACTGCCAAGATACTTGTGGGTTACTCTGATTGCTTTATTAGTAATTGCGACATCTATGAGCATCTATTCCACGCACAATCTCTACATCACCCACACCCATGAAGCTTTAGTATGCTGTTTTTCTCTCGTCTCGAGCAACAGGATGGGCGTACAATGGAAACAAAAGAAATCAACGGCGGCATCACATTCGAAACAGATGATCAAGATGGTGTGAAGGTGCTTCATCTTATGAAGAAGATATCAAACAACAGAACCAAAGTTAGGTGATTGAATCATCGGCAGATTCTTCTGCCACGGAGCCATTAGTCCTCTTATCTCTAAAACTCAAGAGTGTATACTGTTTGACTACAAGTACTAAATGTCATGGCAACTAGGATGGGAAATACAAATGATAGAGTGTATGTCTTGGTGAAAATACCCATATTAAAGTCTACAATCTAAAAAGTATAATATCAGTCATCTTGTGGTTCCCAACCTTTCCATCGTGTATATTTATACACTTTTTTGGCCTGGGAGAAAGTGCTTAAGTAAGCAATGGTAGTGCTTACATGGTTCGATGCAATTTGATCATATTGATGAGGACAAACTTTGACTACACGATAAGAAAACTACCCCAATTTTTTCCGGGATTTCAAAACCAAAGACATGATGGAATGCAACATGGTCTTCATCTCATAAGGATTCATGAAAAGGATTCTTACATCTCACGTTAAAGCAGCATATGCCACATTGCAGCCCTGCTTTTTCAAATGTTTTTGCTTTTTTACCGTTTTGCCCCTGTCGACCCTAGCAAAAAAGAAGGTTGCTTACATTATTCTTGTGAGCTCTCGATCCTACTGAATATACCAGCGATAAATGGAACCTCGAGTCATATTAGTGCGTCCCTCCGGAAATGCGGTGTAACTCTGCCTGGGCAGATCCAGTAAAGTAGAGAGTCAGATGTAGGCAAATGTCAGACTAACTTTTACTTTCTCTGTATGGTTCCATCTACTTAGTAATGAAACAGGTTTTACGCATGCAAGACCCTCTAATCTAGTGATGTTTATTGGTTGCAATGAAACCAAAAGATAGGCTAATGATGGCAGTAATTGGAGTGGACCCAATGTATAATAGATTGACAAGTTTAAAGTTCATTTACCCCGTATTTTACCGTTCAATCTCCTACCTCTCTCTCTCGCTCTTTTGTTGCTATATGGGCTCACCATTTACCGAGTTGTAGTCAAACCATATACTCATCGTCAAGTGGTAACCCAGCTTGTTACATTAATAATATGCGTCTAGTCTATAAATTCCTTGCGTCAATTGAAAATAAAAAACTACCCCACCTTTTTTGACCTTATTGTTCATGTATGAATATCATGGCTACTTTCTCCAGATTTTCCCCTGTTCTTTCAAGCTTCCAAATGCACAGAATATTTCTGTCATGTAGAAACAGATCAGCTAAACAAGGACAATTTGTACAAATGGAGGCAAAATGTAATTGACTTAATTTAGCCATTAAAAATTCCCACATGACAGTTGTTTTTCATGCTCAATCTAAAAGCTGGGATGATGAATATTAATACCTCTGGACTTATTTGGTCTGGTTAAACCTTGTGTGTTTCCCGCTCTCCACGGAGAAGGATTGATTGGCGTGTAAAATGCGGGGGAATGTGGGGAAGGAGCCAATCAACAGGCAAATCAAAATCGACCGAAAATCATATATAAACCAGGACGAAATGTCCATGTTTGTTCTCTTTACATTTTCTCTTTTACAAATCAAAATATTTAAACATGCAAGAAGATAAAACTCAAGCCCATCATATGGATGGCGAATTCGTCGAAGATGGCGAGAGATTAAGCATGGATCAAGTCCAACCTTCTGCCACAGATGCTCAGGTCGAAAAGAAGCTTGTTCGTCTCTTAGATTACCGTCTCATGATCTGGGCCTTCTGGGGTTATTTCGCAAACGGTTTAGACAGAAACAACATGCCCAATGCTCAAACTACTGGTCTCGGTGAAGATTTGCACCTCATTGACAACCAGTACAATTGGGCTCTCACCATGTTCTTTATCGGTTACATCATGTAATGTACTAATTCACTATTTGAACTTGAATGACATCTCATTAACACGCTTCCTCTATAGTTTGCAAATTCCTGCCAATTATATCATCACCAAAGTGCGTCCTAGTATCATGTTGCCTCTCATTGTCTTTGTATGGGGTGCCATTGTTTGCTTTATGGCTCTCGTTAAGGATTACAGAGGTCTCTACGGTCTTCGTATCTGTCTTGGTTTAACTGAAGCTGGTTTCTATCCTGGTATTGTCTTTTTGCTCGGTTCTTGGTACACCAAGGAAGAATTGGGTACACGTACAGCTGTATTTGTCGCCGGTTCTCAAGTCTCTGGTGCTTTCAGTGGTCTCATCTCGGGTGCTATTGCCAATGGTTTAGATGGTGCTCACGGCATGCGTGGCTGGAAGTGGCTCTTCATCATTGAAGGTCTCATTGCTGTTGTCATTGGTTTCGCCGGCTTCTTTGTCCTTCCTGATTTCCCTCACAACACTCGCTTTATCAAGGGTGAAATGCGTGATATGGCCATTGTCCGTCTTGAACGTCAAGGTAGAAGCGCTGTTGTTACCGGCTTAAATATGACCACCTTCCGCAACTTGTTTGCAACTCCCTTCATTTACCTGTTCACTGCCATGTTCATCTGTATGCAAATGGGAATGGGTATCTTGCAAAACTTCCCCATTATTCTTAAAGCCATGGGTTACGAAGCTTCTTTTGCCAATTACATGATGGTTCCCATCTGGTGCTGGGTAGGTGTGGTCATCATTGCTCAAGGCAAGCTTTCCGACAAGTTCAGCACAGGTAGATTTGGACACCGTGCCTTCCACATCATTGCTGGTGCCCTCTTTACCTTGGTCTGGTACATTGTCTTGGTAGCTGTCAATGGTGGTAATGTACCCGTTGGTCTCTTGTTTGCTTGTGCCTATCTTGTTCCTCCTGTCTTTGGTATCTCTCCCATCATGATGACCTGGGCAAATGAAATCTACTCTTGTGATCGTGAATCTCGCGCTTTAGCAATTGCTGTTATCAACTCTATTGGTAATCTAGTGCCAAATTTCGTGAATGTAGAGGCCTGGAACGTACAGGATGCACCTGCCTATCGTACTGGTAAAATCACAACGATGGGAATGACAGCTGCTATGGTCATTATGTGTTGCATTGCTTACTATTTGCAAGCTAACAAGATTATGGTCCCCAAGCCCTCTCAGCAAATTGTTGATGAAGAGATGGACAACAAGAAGACTCCCATCGGCCATGATGACGAATTCTAAGCAAAGTCATCTTCACATCATCTTACTACCACCTACTGTACCATAATATTCATCTACCCCCCTGTTCCTCAAACTTACCATGTACTTTTTTTTCCCCTCATTTTCCCATCGTTTTAATGAAAAATGATGCTGGCCTGTATTTTTATTGTAGCAATTTAATATATTCATAAACGTTATATCATCTGAAATAAATATCTTTGTATATTCTATTCTCAAAACTTGCTGATTCATCTAATTCTCATATTCATTTTGTATTCCAATCTTTTGCGTCAGTCTTTCTTTCCAGGTTTTACAATGCTTCTTCTCCACACTTGACTTTAATAGGAAAAACTACCGAGATATAAATCAGTGTGATACAAACAAAAGGAACTATTCTAATTCGTGAATATGGATTTGTAATAGACTCCCAGTTCAACGATGGTCCCTTGGTTAAACGTCAGAAAGTACCGATGGACCCGAATCACAATGATCGTAGCCCCCTCAAAAAGGGTTCACACATTATTAGAGGGCTGTTTGAGAGTCCAACTGCAACATATTCGTGAATCAGGAAACTCAAGTTGATGAATTCAGTTCACCCTACATTATTACTACTGAATTTCAGCTTTCTGGAAGGAAACCCTAAATATGCATTTGGAATATTGATTGTAATATTGCGCCTGGCATAACCAGCTTGCGTTTAGGACATTATAAAACTTGTACAGCCTTTAGTTGTCGTAAGTAAGTGCATAAAGTTTGTAATGATTAGACCTAACGGGAAGCCTTTCTCATTGTTCATCAGATATGGCCAATTCATGTCGATGCGGCTAAGAAAGCCATAAGAGAAACATCTCATCTGAACCCAAGAAAGGTGCAAAATAATGAGGAGAGACCCTTAACATGTATACTCAAATGTCAGATTTCAAAATGCAGCAGCATGTAATTGGAATCTACAAGGTAATAGCCGCAGAGATTGGGCGTAACGAAAGCAATTAGACGTCTACAGTGTCGTTTGTCATTCATAAAAGGTGGTTTTCAGGGCGAAACACAGCATACATGTCTGGGATTGAATTTCAGTGGTGGTGCGTGCCACTGGTCGTCTGGATCAAGAAAATGGACATCCGAAACCCTTTCAGGCACAATTGCACAAGATTTTTCTACTC